>JAODAL010009217.1:0-112360 GCA_025379985.1 Phyllomedusa bahiana
AAAAAAAAAAAAGGGTTTTTTAAATTTTTTGATAGATAATAGATAGATAGATTATATGTTTAGATAGTTTTGGATGGGGATAGATAGATAGATAGATATGGGATAAGGAGATAAATAGATCTGGGATAGATAGATAGATAGAGAGATAGATAGATAGATAGATAGATAGATAAATTGATAAGAGATAGTTAGATACACAATTTTTGAAGCACTTGCAATTGAAAAAGTGAAAAAAGTGGTTTATTCCAGTGTCTCCAAAAGTGACCTTTCAGTTTGCATTGGGCCTTTTTTTATGGTTTTCAAGGTTTTTCCAGGAGTTCTTGAGGCTTTAAAAAGACCCAGTACAAGCTGAAAACAGTGTCTTTTTTAGTTGAGTGCTGCAAAAAAAATGTATATATATATAACAAATAAAAAAAGTCCACGGCACTCCAGAGATGGTATGTAAATGGTGGTTCATTCCTCCATGCTAATAAGCGACGTTTCAACCCCCTCACGGGGCCTTTGTCAAGCAATGTTACAAGTGAAAAGCTCAGATTGTGGATTGATTATATATGTATATATGTCTATTATATATGTCTATCAACCTTGAAAAAAAAAAGAAAAAGCAGCACTTCCAAGGAAAGTAGATAAAGAGTTCCCATGAAACAAAGACCTAGGTAAAGGATTGCAAAGTATATACAAACATATATATATATATATATATATATATATATATATTATATATATAAATATATATTTATAAAATATATATATATATATATTTACATTATAAAATATACTTTTTATTATTTTTCCTTGGAAGTGCTGCTTTTTCTTTTTTTTTTTCAAGGTTGATAGACATATATATATATGGTACATAGATAGGTGGATAAATAAATAGATGATAAGATAGATAGAAATGAGATGGGTAGATGTAGATAGATAGATAGATAGATAGATAGATAGATAGATAGATAGATAGATAGATAGATAGATAGATAGATAGATATGGGATAGATAGATATGGGATAGATAGATAGATAGATAGATAGATAGATATGGGATAGATAGATAGATATGGGATAGATGGATATGGGATAGATAGATAGATAGATAGATAGATAAGATAGATAGATAGATAGATAGATAGGTACAGCATAATTGTCAGCTCCATGTACAGCTCTGCACCTTAAATTGTACATCATCGCAATCTTCTGCACCATGTGATCCTTGACCAAGGTCTTAGTTTTGAAGGCACCCTTTAGCTACTTTCCTTGGAAGTGCTGCTGTTTCAATTTTTGATAGATAGATAAATGGATACATATAAAGATAGATACAACATAATTGTCAGCACAATGTACAGCTCTGCACACCATTGCATTCACCTGCACCATTAGCAGCTCACTAGGGTGTAGCTCAGTACCATGGACAGCTCAGTCCTCTGTTATTCATTACCTTGTATAGCCCAGTATTATTTTCAACAGCATGTACAAACTGATCAGTACGATGTTATCCCACACCATTCCATTTTCCACTCGATACTGCATTAATCCACAACATGGAAGGCTCAGTACTGTGCTATTTAGTACCATGGACAACTCTGTACTATAATAATCCACATTATAGATGATTCAGTACTATATTATCCAGCACTGTGTTATCCAGCACCATGGAAGCTCAGTCCTGAGTTATCCAGCACCATGGACGCTCAGTCCTGTGTTATCCAGCACCATGGACGCTCAGTCCTGTGTTATCCAGCACCATGGACGCTCAGTCCTGTGTTATCCAGCACCATGGACGCTCAGTAATATGTTATCCAGCACCATGGACGCTCAGTCCTGTGTTATCCAGCACCATGGACGCTCAGTCCTGTGTTATCCAGCACCATGGACGCTCAGTCCTGTGTTATCCAGCACCATGGGGGACGCCAGTCCTGTGTTATCCCGCACCATGGACGCTCAGTCCTGTGTTTTTCCAGCACCATGGACGCTCGTCCTTATTATCCAGCACCATGGACGCTCAGTAATATGTTATCCAGCACCATGGACGCTCAGTCAGTATTTATCCAGACCATGGACGCTCAGTCCGGTATTATCCAGCACCATGGACGCTCAGTCCTGTGTTATCCAGCACCATGGACGCTCAGTCCTGTGTTATCCAGCACCATGGACGCTCAGTCCTGTGTTATCCAGCACCATGGACGCTCAGTCCTGTGTTATCCAGCACCATGGACGCTCAGTTCCTATGTATCCAGCACCATGGACGCTCAGTCCTGTTTTATCCAGCACCATGGAGGCTCTGCAACTATGTTATCCAGCACCATGGACGCTCAGTCCTGTGTTATCCAGCACCATGGACGCTCAGTCCTGTGTTATCCAGCACCATGGACGCTCAGTCCTGTGTTATCCAGCACCATGGACGCTCAGTCCTGTGTTATCCAGCACCATGGACGCTCAGTCCTGTGTTATCCAGCACCATGGACGCTCAGTCCTGTGTTAACCAGCACCATGGACGCTCCTGTTTATATCCAGACCATGGACCGTCCAGTCCCTGTGTTATCCAGCACCATGGACGCTCAGTCCTGTGTTATCCAGCACCATGGACGCTCAGTCCTGTATTATCCAGCACCATGGACGCTCAGTAATATGTTATCCAGCACCAAGGACGCTCAGTCCTGTGTTATCCAGCACCAAAGGATGCTCATCTGATTATCCACAAACCCTGGACGCTCATCCTGTGTTTATCCAGCACCATGGACGCTCATTCCTTTGTTATCCCGCACCATGGATGCTCAGTACTGTATTACCCAGCTCCTTGGACGCTATGTACTGTTTTATCCAGCACCATGGACGCTCAGTCCTTTATTATCCAGCACCATGGACGCTCAGTCCTGTATTATCCAGCACCATGGACGGGCCCGGGCCTGTTTATCCAGCACCATGGACGCTCAGTCCTGTTAACCGCACCATGGACGCTCAATCCTGTATTATCCAGCACCATGGACGCTCCTGTGTTAAACCAGCACCATGGACGCAAGTCCTGTTTATCCAGCACCATGGGCTCAGTCTGTGTTATCCAGCACCATGGACGCTCAGTCCTGTTTAAACCAGCACCATGGACGTCGTCCTGTTATTATCCAGCACCATGGACGCTCAGTAATATTTTTATCCAGCACCATGGACGCTCAGTCCTGGGGTTATCCAGCACCAGGAGCGCTCCCGTCCTGTTTTATCCAGCACCATGGACGCTCAGTCCTGTTTAAACCAGCACCATGGGCGCTCAGTTTGTTATCCCGCACCATGGACGCTCTTCCTGTGTTATCCAGCCCATGGCGGCTCAGTCCTGTGTTATTCCAGCACCATGGACGCTCCAGTCCTGTTTTATCCAGCACCATGGACGCACAGTCATGTGTTACCCAGCACCAAGGACGCTCATCTGTTTATCCAGCACCATGGCGCTCAGTCCTGTTTATCCGCACCATGGGGCGCTCAGTTTTAAGTTTCCAGCACCATGGACGCTTTAGCCCGTGTTATCCAGCCCCATTGGACGCTCAGTCCTGTGTTATCCAGCACCATGGACCCCTCAGTCCTGTGTTATCCAGCACCATGGGACGCTCAGTCCTGGTGTACCAGCACCATTTGGACGCTCAGTCCTGTGTTATCCAGCACCATGGACGCTCAGTCCTGTATTATCCAGCACCATGGACGCTCAAGTCCTTTGTTAACCAGCACCTGGACGCTCCCTTTCCCGTTTTATCCAGCACCATGGACGCTCAGTCCTGTGTTACCAGCACCATGGACGCTCAGTCCTGTTTAAACCAGCACCATGGACGCTCCAGTATTTTATCCAGCACCAGACGCTCAGTCCTGTATTATCCAGCACCATGGACGCTCAGTCATTTGTTATCCCGCACCATGGACGGGTCAGTCCTGTTTTATCCAGCACCATGGACGCTCAGTCCTGTTTATCCAAGCACCATGGACGCTCAGTTTCCCGTTTATCCAAGCACCCTGGACGCTCAGTCCTGTGTTATCAGCACCAAGGACGCTCAATCCTGTGTTTTTCCAGCACCATGGGCGCATCAGTCCTGTGTTATCCAGCACCAAAGGACGCTCAGTCCTTTGTTATCCAGCACCATGGACGCTCCAGTTTGTTTTTCCAGCACCCATGGACGCTCAGTCCTGTGTTATCCAGCACCATGGACGCTCAGTCCTATATTATCCAGCACCATGGACGCTCAGTCCTGTATTATCCAGCCCATGGACGCTCAGTCTGTGTTATCCAGCACCATGGGACGCTCAGTCCTTTATATCCAGCACCATGGACCCCTCATCCTGTTTTATCCAGCACCATGGACCGCTCAGTCCTATGTTATCCAGCACCATGGACGGGGAGTCCCGTTTTATCCAGCACCATGGACGCTCAGTCCTGTTTTATCCAGCACCATGGGACGTCAGTCCTGTATTATCCAGCACCATGGACGCTCAGTCCTGTGTTATCCAGCACCATGGACGCTCAGTCCTGTATTATCCAGCACCATGGACGCAAAGTCCTGTGTTATCCAGCACCATGGACGCAAAGTCCTGTGTTATCCAGCACCATGGACGCTCAGTCCTGTGTTATCCAGCACCATGGACGCTCAGTCCTGTGTTATCCAGCACCATGGACGCTCAGTCCTCTATTATCCAGCACCATGGACGCAAAGTCCTGTGTTACATATAATCTCCTTAAGAATCACTGTTTGCAAACTCTATTCTGAAGTTTCTTTTCCTCTTGGGTGAAAGTTTATTTACATATATATTTCCCAAGTAACAATGCGAGAAGATCTCCTGATCTGTATATAATGTGCTAGAGCTGAAATATAGAATAAAATGATCATTTGTAGAACACAGCAAAGCTGCGGCCCCCGGAGTCCATACCACTGTATAATATAAGACTACCTAGTGCAGATAAGACAGAAGGAAGTGACAACTGATCATCAGCACAGAATATTCTATGAATGTTTGTGAGTTCCCTTAAGGCCACCTACCTGCCGCACCTTAATAAAGCTTCATGGCAGCTGCACTCCAGAAAGGAGAGCAATGTCCTCAAGTTTTCTATCTTCTCAATAAAATATAGTCAATGCATTCATATTTAAGATATATATGTCATAACCTGAGTATCATGTATACCCCAGCTGCTGTAGAATGTCATATGTGCTGTATCTGCTGCAGGACCTCACAATGCACACCTCAGTTGCTGTAGAATATCGTTATAGACCTCAGCTGCTGCAGAACCTCATCATACACACCTCAGCTGCTGTAGAACCTCATACACACCTCAGCTGCTGCAGAACCTCGTCATACAGACCTCAGCTGCTACAGAACCTCATAATACACCTCAGCTGTTGCAGGACCTCATCATTCACACCTCAGCTGCTGTAGAACCTCATCATACACCTCAGCTGGTAGAACCTCATCATACACCTCGGGCCGCTGCAGAACCTCATCATACACCTCAGCTGCGCAGAACCTCATCATAAAACCCTCAGCGCTGCAAAACCTCATTCTTTCACACCTCAGCTGCTGCGGGAAACCTCATCAAAACCCTCATCTGCTGCAGAACCTCGTCATACAGACCTCATCTGCTACAGAAACTCATAATACACCTCAGCTGTTGCAGGACCTCATCATTCACACCTCAGCTGCTGCAGAACCTCATCATACTCCTCAGCTGCTGCAGAACCTCATCATACACCTCAGCTGCTGCAGAACCTCATCATACACCTCATCTGCTGTAGAACTCATCATACACCTCAGATGCTGTAGAACCTCATCATACACTCACGCTGCGAAACCTCATATACACACCTCAGCTGCTGCAGAACCTCATCATACAAACCTCAGCTGCTGTAGAACCTCATACACACCTCAGCTGCTGCAGAACCTCCTCATATACATCTCAGCTGCTGTAGAACCTCATACACATCTCAGCTTCTGCAGAACCTCTTCATACACCTCAGCTGCTGCAGAACCTCATCATACACCTCAGCTGCTGCAGAACCTAATCATATACATCTCAGCTGCTGCAGAACCTCATCATACACCTCAGCTGCTGCAGAACCTAATCATATACATCTCAGCTGCTCTAGAACCTCAAACACATCTCAGATGCTGCAGAACCTCATACACACCTCAGCTGCTGCAAAACCTCATCATAAACATCTCAGCTGCTGTAGAACCTCATAAACACCCTCCCGGTTTCCCAGAACCTCATCATACAACACCTCAGCTGCTGAAAAAAACTCATCATACGCCTCAACTGCTGCGGGACTTCATAAATTAAACACCTCGTCCCTGTAGAAACTCATACACATCTCGCTGCGCAGAACCTCACATACACCTCGCCGCTGCAAAACCCTCTCATACACACCTCGACGGCTGCAGAACCTCCTCACACACCTCAGCTGCTGCAAAAACCTCATCAACACTCAGCGCTCAAAACCCTCAAACCCTAGCGCTGCAAAAATGACAACCCCAGCCCCTGCAGAACCTATCTACACCTCAGCTGCTGAAAAATTCTCATACACGTCAGCTGCTCAGAACCTATCATAAAAGTCAGCTGCTGCGAACCTCACATACCCTATTTGCGAACCTCGGGATAACATATGTGATGCAAACTTGCCCCGGGGGCAGTATGAAGGTGTTTATCCTTTAAAAGTAGACAATATTCTTTGCTTTACTCTTCAAGCTGAGGTTCTGCAGCAGCTGAGGTGGTTTTATAACGCATAATGTTCCCACTATTAGATCTGGGGCATTGCCCATTGATATGGTCCTGGTTCCCCTTGGTGAGATCTAATCTTCTTACACTCTCCAAGCAGGGCAGCATCACATATGTAATATCTTCGGGTCCTGGGAGCAGGTATCTAGGTGTTTAGTATTCAGCACAGGCGTTGCTTTGTACTTGTTAGTCTAGTGGTGAGTTAAATTACTTTCACAGGTAATGCCCGGCCAATTAACTTTGTCTTGACCCTTGGTCCTGTCATTTATTAATAAGCATCTACAGCGAGAGCCATCAAGGCTTTCCACAAACAGATCCGGCTATTCCTTGCATGGTGATGGCGCCCGCTATTACTGGAGCATTGGACCCCATCGCATCTATCTCTGTATCAAGGGGAACGAGTGACTGTAATTTATGGCCACACATCAGTGCTTGAAAAATATGATCCTGCGTCTGACTGTAATTCATATCTTTACACCAGCAATGAAAAACTCACTCCTGTGTTCAGTTAGTGCATAAGATTACAGCGATGAGGCCTGTCAGCTCCCTATGAAATTAATGAGCAGATCTTGTTTCCCAGTCCTTAACTGCATAAGGTATTTTTGTCATGGAAACTAATGGCGGCGGGAGCGACATCAACCATCCAGTTGTGGAGCCCATTGCTGTTGTCTCAGGTCTAGAAAGTTTTCAGAAAAAGCCACAAAACCCACACATGGTAAACGGACGGATGCTGAAAATATAACAGCCCTGTAGAACTGATCTATCCATATGTGTATCGCTATCTATGTCTATCTTTTTATTTATTTATCAATCAATCTAAATACGCAAATATCTATCAATCTAATTATCTATAATCTTTCTTTTTATCTATTTATCTGTTTGTCTATACCTCATAGGAAAAAAACACTTTGATTAAACAAAAACATGGGGAAAAGTTGCCAGCCAAAAATACCTTAATTTATGGTTTAATTATCATACACACATCATATAATGCAATATCTATCTATCTATCTATCTATCTATCTATCTATCTCATATCTATCTATCTATGTTTCTATCTATCTATCTATCTATCTATCTCATATCTATCTATCTATCTATCTATCTACTCATACCTATCTATCTATCTATCTATCTATCTATCTATTTTATATCTATCTATCCATCTATCTATCTATCTCATATATATCTCATATCTATCTACCTATCTATCTATCTATCTATATAGCTATCTATCATATCTGTCTAACACATATCTATCTATTTTTATTATCTATCTATGTATCATATCTATCATATCTTATCTATCTATTCCCATCTGTCTAAATTTAATCTATCTATCTATCTCATATCTATCTATCTATCTACTCATATCTATCTATCTGTCTATTTATCTATCTGTCTATCTATCTATCTGATATCTATCTATCTCATATCTATCTATCTATCTATCTATCTATCTATCATATCTATCTATCTCATATCTATCTATCTATCTGTCTATTTATCTATCTATCTATCTCATATCTATCTATCTACTCATATATATCTATCTATCTGTCTATTTATCTATCTATCTATCTATCTATCTATCCCATATATATCTATCTCTCTATCTATCTACCTCTCTCATATCCATCTCATATCTATCTATCTATCTATCTATCTATCTATCTATCTATCTATCTATCTATCTATCTCTCTATCTATCTATATTGTAGGCTGCCGCTCAGCTCTCGGATGCCATCTTGGTCCATGCTGGAGTATCACGCTTAGCTCCGGGGATCATCATCCTTGGTAGAATGATAATGCTGCTTCCGGGTAGGACACATTGACACCAGACTTCTTTTAAACTGACCTCAGCAAAATAGTGGCCCTTCCCCACCAAAACCAGGTTTTCAGTGGCACGTCTGCAGCAGGTCGCTGTACCCCCCTTTTGGCGAAAAACAGTTACGGAAACCCCCAGGGTGTTTTCAACAGTATCGGGACCCCCATGTTTTTATCCCCAACAGTATACAGGACACCCGTTGTTATTCCCAAAAAAACCAGATACGGACACCCATGTTGTTTTCACCCAGTTACAGGACACCCAGGGTTATATCACACACATATACGGGACACCCGGGTTTTTTTAATCACACACATATACAGGACACCATGTTGTTTTTCAAACGTTACAGGACCCCATGTTGTATATCGCACGTATACGGGGACACCCTGTTGATATCACCCAAACGTAAAACGGGGAACCCATGTTGTTATCACACAGTATAAGGACACCCATGTTGTTATCACACACAGTTACAGGCCCCCTTGTTGTTAACACACCTATACAGGAACCATGTTGTATACCCTCCACAGTTTTTTAAAGGACACCCATGTTGTATATCACACACAGTAACGGACCCCGGTTTATCACACCAGTATACAGGACACCCAGGGTTGTATTACCCGGGTTACAGGACACCTTGTTGTAATACACACAGTTACGGGGAACCCATGTTGTTATACAAAGTTAAGGACACCCATGGTTATATCACACACGTTTACGGGAAACCCCCAGGGTTCTGATCATTTACGTATCAGGCACCTTTTGGTGATATCACACAAAAGTATACAGGACACCCATGTTGTATTACACGGGACATTTATACGGGGACCCCCTTTTTGTTATCACCACAGTATACAGGACCCCCATGTTTATTCACCACAGTTACAGGCCCCGGGTGTATATCACACACAGTATCCCCGGGGACCCCCAAATGTTTTATATTCCATGTTTACGGACACCCATTTGTATATACAACAGTATACGGACACCCATGTTGTAATCCAAAAAATTATTCAGGACCCCCTGTTGTATTTTCACACACGGGTATACAGGGGACCATGTTTTCCCTTGTGAGCTCCCGGAGGTAAATTTTGGGGGATGTGCATTGGTTTCTTGTGCAGCTTGACCGTCCATGTAGCAACCCTCTAAACGTCAAGCGGAAATACAATTTTCTGTGTCCAGCTCATTAATTCTGATGTCTGACAAAATTTAACCTTGGCAGGGCCAGCGGGAAGAGAATTCTATTTTTTAAAATTGCTGATTAAAGCTGGTTTTGGGATTTCGATTTCACTTAATGTCTTGGCTGAGAGCCCAACCCAGCATTAACATAGCCCCAGCCACGTAGAAGCTTTTCCCACATTCTCGAGCTCTCCGATAAAATATAAGGCCACCTTCTCCTGGTCTGAATGAGAAATTTATTGCGGATCTGTTGTGGAGTGTTTTAAGGTGTTTTAATACCTGGGGGGGAGGAAGGGCAATCATTTCAGTACTTTTTCACAGTGACGCTTTTCGGGGAAAAAGGGATAGGCAGAATAAGTGTGCATCACAGAAAAGGGACCCGAGGCCGCAGTAAGCCCTGGATTTTTTTTGAGAGCCTAGTGCATAAGAGGGGCATAGGGGTGGGGGGGTACAGGTGGAAGAGGAAAGGTTAACAATTGGATCAACATTGGTGCAACCTATGCAGCAGACCCGCGGCCCAGGACGTCAGGGGATCACTGACACCTAAAGCAAATTCTTCGGCCCCATTCATTTTGGCTTTTGGAGGGCCTTTCATGGTATTTGTCCCCAGGGGCTTTTCCAAACACAATGGAAGGGCTTGGGCCCACCCTTTTCCCCGGTCTGGTGTTTTTCTAGTTCATCTACGGCAGGTTAGGCCAATTCCACAAGTCTGGCTCAGGCCCCCTTTCCCGGGTTGTTTTTTCTGGAAGTCATCTACAGGCCCCGTGTAGGCCAATCCAAAGTCTGGCCAGGGGAACCTTTGTCCCTTTGGCTGTTTTTCTGAGGTCAAAATACAGGCAGTTTGGCCAATACCCCAAGTCGGTCAGGCCCCCTTTCCGGGGCTGGCTGTTTTTCTGAGCCTCAATCGGGCGGTGGCCTTACCCCAGCTGGCTCGGACCCCCCTTTTTCCCTTTGGGGGCTTTTCTTCTGCGTCTACATACAGGGGGGTTTGGCCAATACCACAATTGGCTCGGCACCACCTTTACCTGGTCGGGTGTTCTTTGCAGGTCATACATACAGGGCAGTTGAGCCCAAAACCAAAGCTGGCTCAGGGACCACCTTTTTCCCCGGTCTGTTCTTCTGTGGCATCTACAGGGCGTGTAGAGCCAATCCACAAATCGGGGCGGCAAACACCTTTACCCGGGGCTGGCTGTTTTTCTGCAGTCAAACATACAGGGCAGTGTAGGAATACCCAAGTCTGGCCAGGCACCACCTTTTTCCCTGGTCGGTGTTCTTTGCGGTCAACTTTCAGGGCAGTGTAGACCAATCCCCCAAAATTGGCTCAGGCCCACCCTTTTCCCTGGTCGGGGTTTTCTGCAGGTCATACTTTAAAGGGCAGTTAGAGCAATACCACAAGTCTGGGTCAGGGACCCCCTTACCCCGGTTTGGGGGTTCTTCTGCAGGTATACAAAAGGGCGTGTAGGGCCAAAACACAATTTGCTCGGCACCACCTTTACCTGGGCTGGCTTTTCTTCGCAGGGCATACATCAGGCATGTAGAGCCCAAACCACAAGTTGGTCAGGGGCCCCCTTTACCCCGGTCTGTTCTTTGCAGTCATACTACAGGGCAGTGTAACCAATACCCCCAAGTTGGCTCAGGGACCACCTTTACCCCGGTTCTGTTCTTCTGCAGGTATAATACGGGCAGTGTAGACCAATACCCCAAGTCTGGCTCAAAGGGACCCCCTTTACCCTGGGTTGGGTTTTTCTTTCGTTTTAATACGGGCGTGTAGGCCAATACCACAAGTCTGGTCAGGCACCCCCTTTACCCCGGTTGGGTGTTCTTTGCGGTCTCTTTCGGGGAGTGTGGCAAAAAACCCCAATCTGGTCAGGCACCCCCTTTACCCTGGTTTTTTCTGAGGGCTTTCATACGGGCAGTGAGACAATACCACAAGTTGGTAGGGGGACCCTTTTCCCCCGGCTGGTTTTTTTCTTGGGCATACATACAGGGCAGTGTAGAGCCAATACCACAAGTTGGTCAGGCACCCCTTTACCCTGGTCTTTCTTCGAGGGGCATCAAAAGGGGAGTGGGCAATACCCAAGCTGGCTCAGGCACCCCCTTTTCCCTGGTCTGGTCTCTTCTCAGGGCATACTACAGGCGTGTAGAGCCAATACCACAATCTGGTCAGGGACCAACCCTTTTCCCTGGTTTCGTTCTTCTGAGGTCATACTACAGGGGCAGTTTTAACCAAACACAAGTTGGCTCGGCACCACCTTTACCCTTTTTGGGGGTTCTTCTGCAGGTCATACATACAGGGCAGTGTAAGCCCAATACCACAAGTCTGGCAGGCACCACCCCTTTTCCTGGGTCTGGTGTTTTTTCTGCAAATCATCATACAGGGCAGTGTAGAGCCAATACCACAAGTCTGGCTGGACCACCTTTACCCTGGTCTGGGGGTTTTTCTGCGGTCATACAACAGGCGGTAGACCCAAAACCCAATCTGGTCAGGCCCCCCCACCTTTTCCCTGGTCTGGTGTTTTCTGCGGGCATACATAAAGGGGAGTGTAGAGCCATACCACAAGTCTGGTCAGGCACCACTTTACCCTGGGCTGGCTGTTCTTCTGCAGGTCATACATTTCGGGGGGGGTGTAGAGCCAAACCCCCCAAGTTGGCTAGGGACCACCCTTTTTCCCTGGGTTCTGTTCTTCTGCGGTCAAATCAGGGGAGTGTAGAGCCAATACCACAAGCGGTCAGGACCACCTTTATTTGGGTTGTTTCTTCTGCGTTCATACTACAGGGCAGTTTTGAGCCAATTCACAAATCTGTCAGGCCCCACCTTTGGTGTCTGGGAAAAACCCCAGGCTGGCGGGGACGACAAAACGGTTTTGTTCTATTTGATACAGTTTAAAATTAGGAAACTTTTTGACCCAATTACGGTCGGGAAGCCTACCGGGTTGGACGCCAAGGGAAAAAAATTTACCATTGTGCGAAAAACGAAGGGAATTAGAAAATAGCCACAGTTCTCAGAGCAATGGTCTCTGCTTTTCTTTTCAGCAGAAAATTTCTTGTAACAATTTTAACCAATTGCTTTTAGCCCAAAAATGTCTTGTGTAAAACTTTCTTTCTCCTTCTCCCTCTCTGGTCACCATTTTTTTCCTGTCTGTTCTTCTTAGGAAATTACTTTAGAGAGCCCAAATTGGTTTCTAGCAAAAACTAGGTTTTGCATTAATTTTCTATGGGAAACTCAGTTTCAGTTCATTTTTTTGGTCTTGGTTTCTGGGAACATTTTCCGGGGTAGGAAAATCGGGGCTTCTTTGTGGGATTGGGTTTTATTGTCAATTCAGGGTTTTTGAAAATTACCCCGGGTTTTGAAAGTTCAGTTATACAAAAAAAGAAAATTTCAACAACTCAAAAGGACAAAGTTGCCTGTTAACCTCATAGGGCAAGAGTGCAAAAAACCACTATTACTACAACTTTTCGTTGGTTTTTCTTCCCCTCGGGAAAATAACAAAGAAACTACCCCAAAATGTTTTTTTAATTTTCTGGGAGTTCTTTATTCTACGCCCCTGTTTAACAATTCAATCCTCGGCATTCCCCGCCTTCCCCTTTTTCGGGGCCCCCATAAGGGGATTGTGGCCAAACAAAATTGTAGCAACCTAGGGTTTTTTACATTATGGGGGGACGGATTTGTCTTTGTTAAAAAAAACTTTTATTCGATTACCAAGAATCCTGGTTTTTCGCCCAAGGGGAAAAATTTAAAAAGGGGCAAATCAATGGGGCTGGTATTTTCCACCTGTCTTTGGGAGGCTCGGTTTTTTAAGGTTCCATGGGACACTGGGGCCATTTTTGGCATTTTTTATATTAATAGCTTCCTTCTAGATTAGGCCATCAAGATCCGATCAGTGGGTGTCCAATTCTTTGTACCCCAGCCAGTCAGCTGATCAAAGGAGCCATGGTATCTTCTTTAGATGTGTGTCCATCTATAGCTTCCCTCAGCAATATCAAGTCATCAGCAGGTGTCAGATCCAGGCTGATCACTGAGGTGGGGTTGTCCTGACAGGTAAAAACTCTCTACCTATTTCCCTGACCTTCTTAGACTCATCTGACGTCATCCAGGGTACAACGATGATGGCATGGCAGTCTTTTATTGGAAGGTCACAAGATGAAGGCAGCTAGTTTTGAATGCTGATTACCTAAGAGTGGCCAAAGATGGTGCCACTGACTTGAAGGGTGAGCAAACATGGTGTGGATGATCTTCAGAGAGACCATACATGGTACAGCTGATCTTAGGGTGCATATAGATGGTGTGGCTGATCTACAGTTTGTCATTTTGTGGATCAACTTGGGGTGTCTATACATGGTTTGACCGATCAACAAGGTGCTCATAAATGGCATTGTTGATTTTAGGGTCCATATACGCAGCACAACTGTTCTTAGGTTGCCTGTGCATGGTGAGGTTGGTTTCAGGGTCCTAGTACACTGTGTACCTGATCTACAGGATGTCTATAAATGGTGTGGCTATTTTTAGGGTCCTATGGTACGATGTACCTGATCTTTAGGTGCCTGTACATGGTGTGGCTGGTCTATAGGGTGTTCATAAATTGTATGGTTAATCTTAGGTTCCCCTTAAATGTTGCAGAAGATCTTCAGCATATCCAAACATGGTACAGCTGGTTTGAAGGTACCTATATATGCTGTGACTCATAGTAGGGTGCCGTACACGTGCAAGTTCTCAGGATCCTGACAGGTATTTTTTGGGTTTTTAAGGGGTCTTGGGTCACATTTACCTGATTTACAAGGTGCCTATAAATGGTGTGGTTGGTTTTATGGTTCTTGCACACAGTTACTTTAAAGGGTGTCCATAAATTGTATGGCTAATCTTAGGGTAACCTTAAAGGGGTTTTTCCAGGTTTTGTCCTTACTCAAGAAGCAAATGTAAAAAAGCGACGGAGCTGGGGAAGAGACAAAACCCATCGCACGGGCCGTGAAAGGGATCGGGGAAATGCACTAAAAATAATCAACTACAATTTGTGGATTCTGTATACAAAAACAACACCTTTTCCCCGCACTTAAAAAGCTTTCTTCGTTCTCTGAAAAATTCAGATAAAGCAGGGATCTACCAATAAAAAACAAACCAGGGGATTTTTATACAAAAAAAACTTTTTCTACCCGTCCCTTAAAACTTCTGCAGCTCAGCTATCAGAAAAGAACTTTTTCTCTGCGCAAGCCCGGCCAGCACTTTGTCATCGTATCTAGTAAAATCTTTAAGAAACTAAGGGAGTAAGGCACCTGTAGCTCTCTCAGGCTGCACTTTTTTTAATCACATAAATTTAAAAATGATTTAAAAACCCCTTTTGGAGGACCCACTCAACATTACATCGTGGCAAAACCCCCTTTTAAAAGTTGCAGACTTTAATTTACCCAGCTGTTTTTAGGATACTACAGTTGAAACCAAGTTTTCCATCCACCTTTTTTAAAAACCCCACTGCAGGGTTTTTCTCACTATCTACATGAAATCAGAATAAACCTTCCCCCTTTTAGGGCAATTAGGGAAACCAAAAATTATTTATATTTGCCAAATGCAGAAAAACAGAGAGAGAGAATTTAAAGACATTTTCTGCAAAATCAAAAGTTTTATACATTTCATTTGTAATTTTTGGTACTTTCCCTTAAACGTAGGACTTTGGGCAAATGTTTTGGATCCTTCCACAAAGCTTTTTCCCCAAAGTTGGAGAATTTTGCCCCTTCCTCCCAGAACGGTTCACTGACCATGTTTGGAGTTTGCCTTGCTCCACCTGCCTTGTGCTTCGGGTCATTTCCTTTGGAAACCCTCCCTTCCAAGCTTTTTAAATTCCCGGCTGATGTCTTGAATTTTTTCTTCAGTATTATCACATAATCTTCTTCCTCATGATGCCAAAATCTATTTTGTGCAGTGCACCCGTCCCTCCTGCACAAAACCCCCCACAAAAAAAGCGCCCCTCTAACTTGCAACTTTTAAAATTTTGAAAAAATCTAACTCACAAAAAAAACTGTGGGAATTTCCATGGGGAAGCAAAAATAACACCATTAGGCACCCAAACGCAAGGGCCTTTAAAGAAATTTTTTAGTGCGTAACTAAGTCCAAGCCCCGGGAAGTGGATAACAATTTTAGGTAAACCCCTGAATTTAAAAACCCAAAGAGAGACAGTTCTAGGGATATAAAAAGGGAACTTTTTTGGAATAGAATGTAAAGAACTAATGCACAATCTGCACCATTTTAAAGAATCTTAAGTTTAAAAAGCCGATGCATCTGTTTTAGTACCGTACCCTAAATAGCCTTTTAAAAGGGGGTAAGGGTTTCAAATTTTTTCCCGCCCTTTTCAAATGACAACTTTTTCCCTGCATTTAGTTTTACTACAAGGTTGATTTAGGAGTTCGTGCTAATGCAGTACTGTCTCGGGATGTCTTTATGCAAATTGGACATCGCAAATCAGAGTTGAAAGGATTCAGTTTAAAAAATTCCCGGGTGCTGGTTTGGGCAATGTAATTCTCCCCATAATACTGTGAAAGTATTTTTCGTGACAAACCCAAAGGAATGCAAGCAGAGACCTTTATGGAAAATTTAAATTTAAAAAGTGGAAACCCTTTTTCTTCCACCAAGTAAAAAGCACGAGGGTCGTCACCCATTTGTGCACAAAATATCAGGACAACAGTTTTTCCTGGGCGCGAGCCAGTAATGGCTGAACCATAAAGGTTAAATATATTTTATCAATTTAGAAGAAAAGGTTTAGTTTTTTCTCTAAAAACAGAGACAGCCTTGCTCTTTCAAGTATTACAGCTTGGTCCTATTACCAAGGAATTCCACACTCAACCTAAGTACAGGACACAAGTGTCTATAAGTGCCAAAATTGTGTCCCCTGCAATATCAACATCGACACAGTCCAGTAAGTCAAATCTTTCGTTTATATAGGATCAATTTTCACTTTACAAAATCCTTTAAATATCTTAGGGCAACAGTATACAATGTATCAAAAGTAGAAAATGAAAAACCTGTGATACGTCCACTGTGGGTTTCACATCCTTAGGCCCTGTTCACACGGCGGATTTGGCTGCGGGTTTCGGCGCGGTTGCCGCAGCCAAAACCTCGTCCAATTCGCGCCCCAAATGGCCCCAGTTCATTACATGGTTTCCTATGGGAAACCGCGTTGCTATTCACACGGCGCGGTTTTGACCACGGCTTTGGGCCGCTGCCTTGCCGCGTGTGTTTGAGAAGTCTCCTGTCAATTCTTGCAGCGAGTCTTCGGTGCGGTGTCGCCGTGCTTTTCGGCGCGGTTAGTGCACAGATTTGGGCGCGGGTTTTGTCCTGCCTATTAATTAGAATGGGTGAAAACCTCGCCGCAAACCGCGCCCAAAACCACGCCCCAACGACGCCGGGACCGCGCCGAAAGCCACGCCGATAAACCTCGTCGGGAGACGCGAGTTTGAGGCAAGGTTTGGACGAGGCCGTGTGAACATGCCCTTAGAGTTCTTAATGGAACACGGAACAAACTGTTACACATTGCGTGAGAGCAGCCATACACCTACAGGTGACGTTTCGGAGGAAGATCCTTCTTCCTCAGACTGGCGTCATTAGGCTTGGTTCGCTCCGTAGTGTCCAAAACTGTATCCCTAGCTCCAGACAATAATTAAATATTTCATTTAGAATGAATTCTGGAGCTGAACTTGCTAACAAAGTTGACAGGGTTGGCCTCTGTGGGGCTCAAATGGCTTGCCATGGTCTTCATTCATCTCCCTGTGATGTTTTCTATATAATTTGCACTTCCTGTGCTTTGTGTAGCCTCCATCTCTGGAGCCGAGCAGCAGCATTTCCTGTTCTGGAGCTGTTTATCCTTTCAAACAACAAGCCCCCAAGATCCTTTGCTGTGATCTATTAATCTTGATTCCTCTCATCCTCAGTCTTAGGCTATGTTCACACGGCGTTTTGGGGCACGTATAGTACGTGCTGCAATATGCCGGGTGTTTTGGAACCGCGTGCTGATCAGCGCTTAATTCCAAAGCACGGGGTGGACGGCCGGGTGCCGGCCCCATAGAATTGCATTATCAGTGACGACAGCGTCGGCTGCTCATAGTGCTGACGGACCCCGACAGGGCCTGAGATGACCTAACGGTGGGATACACTCTGAGCTATGGGATTTATACATGGACATTGGTAAGTTGAGCTGGTTTAGTTTAATCTTGGAAACCTACAATCTCAGCTACTAAGTAAAATCTCCCTTGCCTTGATAGTGTTCCCAATTAACCCTATGGAGTGAGTAAGTATTACTTATAGATTAATCACGGTGCGCTCGTCCGGGATGTAGGAGAAGCACTGGCAGCTGAAAATGAAACAAAGCGCCGATCGGGTCCTTCGTATATATTTAATATAAAACAGTATTAGGCAAGTGCTCACCTTTTTGAGCTGTACTATGGAACGGTACAGCTCGTCTTAACGCTATGTCTCTTAGTGTTGAGACTCTAGGAATCAGCAGCTCCGGTCCCGCTTCCCGCCTCCAGTCCACGAGGACGCCGAGGAATACGATCAGAGAAAATTATAGTACCAGATGAAAACCGTGACGGGATTACTGGATACTACATAAGTGGGAACACTAGTAGGGACTAGTGCGCTCAACTAGATGTTAAGCATAGATCAGCTTACAAAAAAGAGGTGATAATGCTAAATAAGTTTATTACACAGCATATGACGCGTTTCGCTGGGTCTCAAGCCCGCTTCCTCAGATATGCTAAATGAAATACAATGTGGCAACCATTAGTAACCTTGACCTACAAGGTTCTCCATGACCTCTCCCCTCCATACATCTCTGCCCTAATCTCCAGATACCTCCCCTCACGCAATCTCCGCTCCACACAGGACCTTCTTCTCTGCTCTCCCCGTGCTCCTCACATAACCATCTCTAAGACTTCTCCCGTGCTTCCCCCCATACTCTGGAACTCACTGCCCCAACACCTCAGACTCTCCCCCAATCTCACCAGCCTCAAAAGCAACCTGAAAACCCACCTCTTCAGGATTGCCTATACACAACAATAACCCCACCACCAGTACACCGGCCCACAAACATGTCTGCCCCTCACCTCCTGTCTCTTCCCACCTTCCTTTTAGATTGTAAGCCCTCACGGGCGGGGAAACCTCTCTCCTTCTGTACCAGTTTGTTAGTTACTAATTTGTCACCTTTGTACTTGTTTGACCTATGTTATGTATGAAACCTGAATGTACAGCGCTCTGGAACCAAGGGCGCTCAAAAATACATAATAATAAAAATAATAATAACCATTTATACTCATGCTCCCAGAACGAGGCTGAGTGAACACTTCAAGTCCATTCATAAAATTGGATAGATATTTAGGTGTTACAACATGCACAACATATGCTGTGTATAAAAAATATATGCTTTAAAAATACACAATTTAATAAACAAAACATCCCTATAAAAAATATATATATAAATTATACATATAAAAAAATTTTTTGTTATAAATAAAATAAAAAAAAAGCAGTATTTTTCCTGTATAGCGATGCATTTTTTAAATTGTGGGTTGTAATATTATTATTATTATTTTTATTTATAATATTTTCATTCATTTTCTTTTTTATATTTTTTATTTTATTGGTATATAAAAAGGTTTTTTATTTATAACAAAAAAATGTTTTATATGTATAATTTATATATATATTTTTTATAGGGATGTTTTGTTTATTAAATTGTGTATTTTTAAAGCATATATTTTTTATATACAGCATATGTTGTGCATGTTGTAACACCTAAATACCTATCCAATTTTATGAATGGACTTGAAGTGTTCACTCAGCCTCGTTCTTGGAGCATGAGTATAAATGGTACATTGTATTTCATTTAGCATATCTGAGGAAGCGGGCTTGAGACCCAGCGAAACGCGTCATATGCTGTTTAATAAACTATTTAGCATTATCACCTCTTTTTTGTAAGCTGATCTATGCTTAACATCTAGTTGAGCGCTCTAGTCCCTACTAGTGTTCCCACTTATGTAGTATCCAGTAATCCCGTCACGGTTTTCATCTGGTATTATAATTTTCTCTGCTAAGTATTACTTGTCCATACTCTTTTGGGTACGGTTTTTGTACTCGTTGTCTTATATCTTTGGTCCATTTTTTCCTCAACTCAGTCCCCTGAGGTGAACACTGTATTGACTAAGGGGAGGCTGGTCAAAACATGTTGGGACTGGACGGGGGGATATTTTAGAGCTTTTTGTGAATAGGGTAAGGTTCCAGGAAGGCGCGCCCTTATTGGGGCGAGTTCCCTGCTCTAGTAGGTTAGGGACGGTGTAGCACATTGTAGGGCTCACTAGGGCCTTCTACAGTCCCATTGTTTGTACTGTGTTGTGTTGCTTTCACTGGTAGAGAGATGTTTTGATTTTTGATTTTGTGATTATTAAAAGTTATGATTTAGGACCATTTTTCCTCTTTCTCTACATTATTTATTATTTGGTCAAGAGGTTTAGCGTTTATACAACCAGGATTGTTTTGGTTGTTTAGTTGTCTCGTCTTAAAAAACGGTATCTACAAGGTGCCTGCACCCAAATTGGACGTGTCAAGTAACAGGTTGATGTAAAGTAAGTAAAGGAAGGACTAGTAAGGAATCGGCAGGTGACCAGTCCATTTCCCCTTGCCGTTGACTTGTACCTGTGCCTATTGGGCTGCTGCATTTCACCTTGTGATAGAAAATTAGCTAAACTGCTGATCTGGATTTTGGACAAGTCCCTGCTAAACAGTTTTTGGAAACCAATATTTAGAATTTCACTACTAATGCAATTCTCAGCGACTTGGCCTGTGGTTTAGACAGATGTCAGAGTGACTGCTCTAAAGATTGCTACTTACACTTGTTAGAAGAAAATGATTTTGGCAGATTTTCACAATATTGGTTCAATCCATGACTACAAAACGCCTCTTTCAGGAGTTAAAATAATAACACTAAAGAGAACAAGATGTGTGTATTTGCTATATAGGGTTATATGATAGGAGAGGAGCTGAGCTCTGTGATATATAGGGTTATATGATAGAGGAGAGAAGCTGAGCTCTGAGATATATAGGGTTATATGATAGAAGGAGAGAAGCTGAGCTCTGTGATATATAGGGTTATATAAATAGGGAGAGGAGCTGAGCTCTGTGATATATAGGGTTATATGATAGAGGAGAGGAGCTGAGCTCTGTGATATATAGGGTTATATGATAGAGGAGCTGAGCTCTGTGATATATAGGGTTATATGATAGAGAAGCTGAGCTCTGTGATATATAGGGTTATATGATAGAGGAGAGGAGCTGAGCTCTGTGATATATAGGGTTATATGATAGAGGAGAGAAGCTGAGCTCTGTGATATATAGGGTTATATGATAGAGGAGAGGAGCTGAGCTCTGTGATATATAGGGTTATATGATAGAGGAGAGAAGCTGAGCTCTGTGACATATATGGTTACACAATAGAGGAGAGAAGCTGAGCTATGTGATATATATGGTTATACTATACAAGGAGTGGAGCTGAGCTCTGTGATATATAGAGTTATATGATAGACGGAGAGAAGCTGAGCTCTGTGATATATAGGGTTATATGATAGAGGGAGAGAAGCTGAGCTCTGTGATATATAGGGTTATATGATAGAGGAGAGGAGCTGTGCTCTGTGATATATAGGGTTATATGATAGAGGAGAGGAGCTGAGCTCTGTGATATATAGGGTTATATGACAGAGGAGAGGAGCTGAGCTCTGTGATATATATGGTTATATGATAGAGGAGAGAAGCTGAGCTCTGTGATATATAGGGTTATATGATAGAGGGAGAGAAGATGAGCTCTGTGATATATAGGTTTATATGACAGAGGAGAGAAGCTGAGCTCTGTGATATATAGGGTTATATGATAGAGGAGAGGAGCTGAGCTCTGTCATATATAGGGTTATATGATAGAGGAGAGAAGCTGAGCTCTGTGATATATAGGGTTATATGATAGAGGAGAGAAGCTGAGCTCTGTGATATATAGGGTTATATGACAGAGGAGAGGAGCTGAGCTCTATCTCTAAATTGAAATTGAAACTACTTACCCTGCCCACATAAAGTGATTGACAGATTTATCTTTAGTTCCTCAACAAAAAAAAAATGAACAAAGCAATATATTTGGAAAACGTCTTCATTTAGTGTTCCCTGCATATTGAAAGCTGATCTTTGTAGCGAGACAACCCCTTTAAGTCACAGCCCAACGTCATGCAATGATTTTCTGTAACCTGCACCTTTTACGTTGTTCCAATGTCTTACATGGCATTTTATTGCAGACCCTACTGTCAGTTTTAACGTTCTTTTATCAATTTTGAGTCAGGAGAGCAAGAAATATCAATCAGTAACATAAATATATTACTTCCCGTTTACCCATGAAGTCAGGGATTTTGGCTAAACCGATACCTGCAGTTGATCTGAATAAAAACGTCATGCGATGACCTTTAGATCTCTACTCACGGGAGGAACCAGTTTCATGATTAATTTCTCATGATTCCTATCCAAGTTTTCAACTCAGACCTCAATATTTTCTGAATACTCTGGGGCATTCCCAGCAGGAACTGGTTTTCATCTGAAAATATGCAGCTTCAAAGAAAAAAAGAATGTTTCTAACTGACTCATTCCTTACATTCATAGAATCTTAACTATGAAGTGGAACACGGACCATATGTTCCAATTAATTACTTAAGCAAACAGTTTAATGAATTAAAGGGATTTGCTTCCTGTTCATGCATAACACATGCATTATATGAGAATAAATCCACTGCAACACTATCCTCTATGCATAGAAGTAGTTTCCCCAACATACAAATATACAACTAAAATAATACAGCCCTCTCCTATGTACAAGAATATAACCACTATAATACTGCCCTCTATGTACAAGAATATAACTACTATAATACTGTCCCCTATGTACAAGAATATAACTACTATAATACTGCTCCTATGTACAAGAATATAACCACCATAATACTGCTCCCTATGTTCAAGAATATAACTACTATAATACTGCTTCTATGTACAAGAATATAACTACTATAATACTGTCCCCTATGTACAAGAATATAACTACTATAATACTGCTCCTATGTACAAGAATATAACTACTATAATACTGCCCCCATATATAGGAATATCACTACTATAATACTGACCCCATGTATAAGAATATAACTACTATAATACTGCCCCCTATGTTCAAGAACATAACTACTATAATACTTCCCCCAAGTACAAGAAAATAACTACTATAATACTGCCTCTATGTACAAGAATAATACTACTATAATACTGAACCTATTTACAAGAATATAACTACTGTAATACTGCTCCCTATGTACAAGAATATAACTACTATAATACTGCCCACTATGTACAAGAATATAACTACTATAATACTCCCCCCTATGTACAAGAATATAACTACTATAATACTGCCCCTGTGTACAAGAATATAACTACTATAATACTGAACCTATTTACATGAATGTAACCACTAAAATACTGCCCCCTATGCACAAGAATATAACTACTATAATACCGTCCCTATGTACAAGAATATAACTACTATAAAACTGCTCCTATGTACAAGAATATAACTACTATAATACTGTCCATATGTACAAGAATATAGCTCCTATAATACTTTCCCCTATGTACAAGAATATAACTACTATAATATTGCCCCCTAGATACAAGAATATAACTACTATAATACTGCTCTCTATGTACAAGAATATAACTACTATAATACTGTCCCCTATGTACAAGAATATAACTACTATAATACTGCCCCTATGTACAAGAATATAACTACTATAATGCTGTCCCTATGTACAAGAATATAACTACTATAATACTGCTCCCTATGTACAAGAATATAACTACTATAATACTGCCTCCTATGTACAAGAATATAACTACTATAATACTGCTTCCTCCTTTGTACAAGAATATAACTGCTATAAATACTGCTCCTATGTACTAGAATATAAGCACTATAATACTGCCCCTATGTACAAGAATATAACTACTATAATACTGCTCCTATGTACAAGAATATAACTACTATAATACTGCTCCTATGTACAAGAATATAACTACTATAATACTCCTCCTATGTACAAGAATATAACTACTATAATACTGCTCCTATGTACAAGAATATAACTACTATAATACTGCTCCTATGTACAAGAATATAACTACTATAATACTGCCTCCTATGTACAGGAGAACTACTATGATATATTGTCCTATCTATCTATCTATCTATTTGTATATTTATCTATGTATCTATCCATATTATCTATCTTTCAATATAATCTTTTTTATCTTTTAATTTCTCTAATGAATTTTTGTAAAAATGAAAGTAAACTAAATAGATATGAGTGTAGCTGAGTTCAACTTAACCATGATGTCACAGATTTTCATGCTACCTGATCTTAGATCACGACAAATGACATTGAAAAGCTTTCAAAAAGTTGAGTTACCGTTCTGTACGAAATATCATGGTGCATTTTCTGTCATAGTTATCTTTGTTACTCTGTATCAACCATTTTATCTATCTATCTATCTATCTATCTATCTATCTTATATATTTGTCTATCTTTCTAGGTAATCATTTTTTTTTTACTTATCTTTAAATTTATCTAAGACATCCTTATTTTAAATACAGGTAAAGGATAGATAAATAGATATGAATGTAGAAGAGCACTTTACCATGATGTCACAGTTTTGTGTGTTATCTGTGCTTAGATCACAACAAAAGCCATTGAAAAGTTTTGAAGAAGTTGAGGTAGCCTTCTGTACCGTAATTTCATGGTGCGTTACCCGTCGAGTGAATCTTGGCCACATCTATATATCTTCTATGTTACATAAAGGTCAGGAAAGTCATCAATATCACAATCAATGTTCTAATAATTCCTGGTAGTCTCCCTGCTGCCCGCACTTTGCTGCCCATCTTACCCTCTGGTTCCAGCCCAGTAAGGAACAGAGCCTATTGTAATTTTTACTTCGTTAATTGAGGCTCTTCATCTTCCTTAATGTTCACGGCTAATTTCTTTTTAGAACTCCTATTTTTTTAATCTAAAAAAAATCCACTTTGCTCTCATTGGAAATCGGATTTTGCTGAAATATTGATGCCGTCACCAGAATTTTTCCCTGACGATACTAGATGTATCTCTCCCTAAATTTTCGACCTAATGGAATTAACAAACTTTTTTTTTTTTTTCCAACACATTTGTCAGCAAATTATTTATATACCTTTAGTTGCGGAATGCCCTAGGGCTTCATAATAGCGATAAATCACCCGTCTCAAGAGGCCGCGTAACAATCTCCAAGAATTATTTTAAAGGGGGGGAAAAAAAATTGTAACTGTACAACTTAATAGCATTTGAAAAACACATTGTAAGAAATCTATTGGGTAAAGGAAGTTCCACACATCAAATCACTCATTCTCTGTTTCAAAGAGAGATCAGGGTTAGATATAATTATGTGTGCTACATTTTGCAAATAGGAATACAGGGAGACAGCGCGGAGGAAATCCCCACTGAGAAGACATTCACTTTTACTGTATGAAGCAACGGCGGCAAAACAGTCTATTAGGGACACAAGTACTGTTGAATATGCAGTGTGATCTTGCCGGATGGCACATTTCCCAGTAAAGAAAATGCATAGTAATAGGAACTGGAAAACCTCAGAAAATACTACATATGCAAAGAACAATTTCATCCCTAGTGTTGAGATTCCGAATCAAATATATCTACAGATTTGTTCTGGCAACATCAGCCACCTGTAAAGTGAATTCTCTTTCTATCCATTTTCTGACCTTTCTGTTTTTCCAGTTTAATCATTAAGTCTCCTGGCTAATAGAAGTCCCCTGGTGAATAGAGGCTAAAAATGACTTTTTCCTGTAATATTGTTTCTTCAAATACCTTATTTGGAGTCAGATATTATAGCATTAGTCCAATAGAGTCTAGTTTGGGTTTGCGAGGACTGACAATTGTTAGGAAAGTTTATTTCTAGAATACACATCTTAAACAAAAATAAGTTATTGATTGCCAACCCTTCATTCATCAATGGTGGGCTTAGATCCCCAACAATCTATGTTTATAACCCAATGTTATTGGTTGGCCATAGTAGCCAATCTGTGCTCAAAAGTTTGTAGTCACTATTGAGAATAGGTCATGGGAGCAATCAGCAATAGGCTGAATGTCGCATGTAGAATTAGAGGCTAACATATAGGCTACAAAATGACTTTAGTATTTAGTCCACAGGAGTCTTGGTTGGGTTTGTGAGGACTGACAATTGTTAGGAAAGTTCTTCTCTAGGATACACATCTTACACAAAAATAAGTTATTGATTGCCAACCATTCCTTTATCACTGGTGGGCTCGGACCACCAACATTCTTTATTTAGAACCTTATATTATGGGTTGACCATAATAGCCAATTGGTGCTCACAAGTTTGTAGATATTATTAATAATAGGTCACTGGGCAAGCAACAATGGGTCAGATGGGTATTATGGTTACTTAATATTTTCCTGTAATATTGTTACTTACAATATCTTATTTGGAGTCGGATATTATAGTATTAGTCCACAGGAGTCTTGGTTCGGTTTGCGAGGACTGACAATTGTTAGTAAAGTTCCTCTCTAGGATACACATCTTACACAAATAAAAGTTATTGATTGCCAACCATTCCTTGGTCACTGGTGGGCTTGGACCCCCAACGCTCTTTGTTTAGAACCTTATGCCATGGGTTGACCATAGTAGCCAATTGGTGCTCACAAGTTTCCAGTCACTGCTAATAATAGGTCACTGGGGCAACACATCTTACACAAAAATAAGTTATCGATTGCCAATAACTCCTTCATCACTGGTGGGCTTGGACCCCCAACACTCTTTGGTTAGTACCCAATGTTATGGGTTGACCATAGTAGCCAATTGTTGCTCACAAGTTTGTAGTCACTATTGATAATAGGTCACTGGGGCAAGCGGCAATGGGTCAGATGTTGCATTTAGAATTAAAGGCTGTAATATTCCTGTAATATTATTGTTACTTAATATTTTCCTGTAATATTGTTACTTACAATATCTTATTTGGAATCAGATATTATAGCATTAGTCCACAGGAGTCTTGGTTGGGTTGCCAACCATTCCGTCATCACTGGTGGACTTGGACTCCCAAAGCTCTTTGTTTAGAACCCAATGTTGTAGGCTGGGCATAGTAGCTGTTGCATGTAGGATTAGTGGCTAAAATAGAGGCTAAAAAATGACTTTTTCCTGTAATATTGTTACTTACAATATCTTATTTGGAGTCGGATATTATACTTTTAGTCCACAGGAGTCTTGGTTCGGTTTGCAAGGACTGAAAATTGTTAGGAAAGTTCCTCTCTAGGATACACATCTTACACAAATAAAAGTTATTGATTGCCAACCATTTCTTTGGTCACTGGTGGGCTTGGACCCCAACGCTCTTTGTTTAGAACCTTATGCCATGGGTTGACCATAGTAGCCAATTGGTGCTCACACGTTTGTAGTCACTATTGATAACAGGTCACTGGGGCAAGCAGAAATGGTTCAGATGTTACATGTAGGATTAGAGGCCAAAATAGAGGCTAAAAAATGACTTTTTCCTGTAGCATTGTTGCTTACAATATTTTATTTGGAGTAGAACATTATAGTATAAATCCACAAGAGTCTTGGTTGGGTTTGCAAGGAATGACAATTTTTAGGAAAGTTCCTTTCTAAGATACACATCTTACACAAAAATAATTTATTGATTGCCAAGCATTCCTTCATCACTGGTGGTCTCGAACCCCCAACACGCTACAGTATGTTTAGAACCCAATGTTATTGGTTTACCATAGTAGCCAATTGGTGCTCACACGTTTGTAGTCACTATTAATAAATGGTCACTGGGGCAACCCATCTTACACAAAAATAAGTTATTGATTGCCAACTATTGCTTCATCACTGGTGGGCTTGGACCTCCAATGCTCTATCTTTAGAACCCAATGTTATGGGTTGGCCATAGTAGCCAATTGGTGCTCACAAGTTTGTATTCTCTATTGATAATAGGTCACTGGGGCAAGCGGCAATGGGTCAGATGTTGCATGTAGGATTAGAGGCTAAAATAGAGGCTATAATAGAGGCTTATAAATTTCTTTTTCCTGTAATATTGTTACTTACATTTTTTTATTTGGAGTTGGATATTATAGTATTAGTCCACAGGAGTCTTGGTTCAATTTGCAAGGACTGAAAATTGTTAGGAAAGTTCCTCTCTAGGATACACATCTTACACAAATAAAAGTTATTGATTGCCAACCATTCCTTGGTCACTGGTGGGCTTGGACCACCAGTGCTCTTTGTTTAGAACCTAATGACATGGTTAGACCATAGTAGCCAATTGGTGCTCACAAGTTTGTAGTCACTATTGATAACAGGTCACTGGGGCAAGCACAAATGGATCACATGTTACATGTAGGATTAGAGGCCAAAATAGAGGCTAAAAAATGACTTTTTCCTGTAGCATTGTTGTTTACAATATTTTATTTGGAGTCGAACATTATAGTATAAATCCACAAGAGTCTTGGTTGGGTTTGCAAGGAATGACAATTGTTAGGAAAGTTCCTTTCTAAGATACACATCTTACACAAAAATAAGTTATTGATTGCCAAGCATTCCTTCATCACTGGTGGGCTTGGACCTCCAATGCTCTATGTTTAGAACCCAATGTTATGGGTTGGCCATAGTAGCCAATTGGTGCTCACAAGTTTGTATTCTCTATTGATAATAGGTCACTGGGGCAAGCGGCAATGGGTCAGATGTTGCATGTAGGATTAGAGGCTAAAATAGAGGCTAAAAAATGACTTTTTCCTGTAATATTGTTACTTAAAAAATTTTTATTTGGAGTTGGATATTACAGTATTAGTCGACAAGATTCTTGGTTGGGTTTGCGAGGACTGACAATTGTTAGGAAAGTTCCTCTCTAAGATACACATCTTACATAAAAATAAGTTATTGATTGCCAACCATTCCTTCATCACTGGTGGGCTCGGACCACCAACACTCTTTGTTTAGTACCCATTGATATGGGTTGACCATAGTAGCCCATTGGTGATCACAAGTTTGTAGTCTCTATTGATAATAGGTCATTGGGGCAAGTGGTGTTAGGTCAGATGTTGCATCTAGGATCAGAGGCTAAAATAGAGGCTAAAAAAGGACTTTTTCCTGTAATATTGTTACTTACAATTTTTTATTTGGAGTTGGATATTACAGTATTAGTCCACAAGAGTCTTGGTTGGGTTTGCGAGGACTGACAATTGTTAGGAAAGTTTCTCTCCAGAATGCACATCTTACATAAAAATAAGTTATTGATTGCCAACTATTCCTTCATCACTGGTGGGCATGGACCCCCAACACTCTTTGTTTAGAACCCTATGTTATGGGTTGGCCAAAGTAGCCAATTGGTGCTCACAAGTTTGTATTCTCTATTGATAATAGGTCATTGGGGCAAGTGGTGTACAGCATGTTGCATCAAGATCAGAGGCTTAAATTGAGGCTAAAATTGACCTTTTCCTGTGATATTGTTACTAAAATTTTTTTATATTGGTAGTTGGAATATTACAGTATTAGTCACAAGAGTCTTGGTTGGGTTTGCGGGACGACAATTGTAGGTAAAAGTTTCTCTCTAGGATGCAGCATAATTTAACATAAAAATATGTTATTGATTGCAACCATTACCTTACACTGGTGGGCATTTGGGCCCCTCAACACTCTTTAGTTTAGATCCACAATGAGTGTCTATGTAGCCAATTTGGTGCTCACAATTTGTGTATATAAAATTGATCACTGAGGAACACATCTTACACAAAAATGTTATTAATTGCCAACCATTCCTTCATCACTGGTGGGCTTGGACCCCCAACACTCTTTGTTTAGTACCCATTGTTATGGGTTGACCATAGTAGCCAAATGGTGCTCATAAGTTTGCAGTCTCTATTGATAATAGGTCACTGGGGAAACAGTGATGGGTCAGATGTTGCATGTAGGATTAGAGGCTACAATAAAGGCTAAAAATGACTTTTTCCTGTAATATTGTTACATACAATATCTTATTTGGAGTTGGATATTATAGTATTAGTCCACAGGAGTCTTGATTGGGTTTGCGAGGATTGACAATTGTTAGGAAAGTTCCTCTCTAGGATACACATCTTAAACAAAAATAAGTTATGATTGAACCAATCCTTCCTCATCCTGGTGGCTCGACCACCAACACTCTTTGTTTAGTACCCATTGTTATGGGTTGACCATTAGTAGCCCCAATGGTGATCACAAGTTTGTCAGTCTCTATTGTAATAGGTCATTGGGGCGAAGTGGCGATAGGTCAGATGTTACTCATGTAGGGTTAGAGGCTAAATAGAGGCTATAAATACTTTTTCCTGTAATATTGTTACTTAAGAATTTTTTATTGGAGTTGGATCTTAACAGTATTAGTCCACAAGAGTCTTGGTTGGGTTGCAGGAGGACTGACAATGTTAGGAAGTTTCCCCCTCAGGATATGCACATCTTACAGTAAAAAATAAGTTATGATTGCCAACACTTCCTTCACACTGTGTGGCATGGACCCCCAACACTCTTTGTTTAGAACCCAATGTTATGGGTTGGCCATAGTAGCCAATTGGTGCTCACAAGTTTGTAGTCACTATTGATAATTGATCACTGGGGCAACACATCTTACACAAAAATAAGTTATTGATTGCCAACTATTCCTTCGTCACTGGTGGGCTTGGACCCCCAACACTCTTTGTTTAGTACCCATTGTTATAGGTTGGCAATAGTAGCCAATTGGTGGTCACAAGTTTGTAGTCACTATTGATAATAGGTCACTGGAGCAAGCAACGATGTGTCAGATGTTACATGTAGGATTAGAGGCTAAAATAGTGGATAAAAAATTACTTTTTCCTGCAATATTGCTACTTACAATATCTTATTTGGAGTCGGATATTATAGTATTAGTCTACAGGAGTCTTGGTTGGGTTTGTATAGAACTGTCCATAGTGTAGAATAACATATTACATAACTTTCTGTGGTACCAAGTAACAGAACAGAGCTGTTCATGGTGTGGAAAATTACAGTCCTGAGCCGTCCATGGTGCGAACATAGTACTGAGCTGTCCATGGTGCTAGCATATTAGTGAGCTGTCCATGGTGCTAGCATATTAGTGAGCTGTCCATGGTGCTAGCATAGGAGTGGGCTGTACAGGGTGCTGGCATAGTACTGAGCTGACCATGGTGCTGGCATAGTACTGAGCTGTCCATGGTGCTAGCATAGTAGTGAGCTGTACAGGGTGCTGGCATACCGTGTTTCCCCGATAGTAAGACAGCTTCTTACATTCTTTTTACCCCCAAAAGTCCCACTATGTCTTACTTTCGGGGTATGTCTTATATAGGGCAGGTATAGGGCCAGCTATAGACAGGTATAGGGTCGGCTGTAGGCAGGTATAGGGCCAGCTGTAGGCAGGTATAGGGCCTGCTGTAGACAGGTATAGGGCCAGCTGTAGGCAGGTATAGGGCCAGCTGTAGGCAGGTATAGGGCCAGCTGTAGGCAGGTATAGGGCCAGCTGTAGACAGGTATAGGGCCAGCTGTAGGCAGGTATAGGGCCAGCTGTAGGCAGGTATAGGGCCAGCTGTAGGCAGGTATAGGGCCAGCTGTAGACAGGTATAGGGCCAGCTGTAGGCAGAAAAACACTTACCTGGCTCCCCGCTGCTCCGTCTCCCGCGCCGTGCCGCCTCCTCGCTGCTCCGGCCTCCCGCGCGCTCATCCCGGCACAGGCAGTGACGTCATCAGGCCGCGCTACGTCTTACTTTCGGGGTACGTCTTACATTAGGCGACCTCCCTAAGACACCGCTATGTCTTACTATCGGGGGTGTCTTACTATCGGGGAAACACGGTAGTACTGAGCTGACCATGGTGCTGGCATAGTACTGAGCTGTCCATGGTGCTGGCATAGGAGTGCATGGCTGTAGTACAGAGGTAGATAGGCATAGTACATGATAGCTGCTACATGGTGCTGGCATAGTAGTGAGCTAGTCACATGTGTGGCTCCAGTGCTACTGAGCTGTCCATGGTGCTGGCATAGTACTGAGCTGTCCATGGTGCTAGCATAGTACTGAGCTGACCATGGTGCTAGCATACTACAGAACTGTCCATGGTGCTGAATAATACAATACAGAGCTGGCTATGGTCCTGAATAATACAACACAGAATGGTCCATGATGCTGAATAATACAAAACAGAACTGTCCCAGGTGCTTAATAACAGTGGAGAGCTGACCATGGTCCTGAATAATACAAGAAATGAATGTAGAGGGTCCTGAAAACCACACTAAAGAGCTGTCCATGGCGCTGTTCACCAAAACTGTCCATGGTGCCAACACAGTGTTAATCTGTCCACAAGATTGAATGGGACAGAACAGTCTGTGGTAATAGATACCAAGACATATCTGTCTATGCGCACACAGTCTTGACCTTTCTATGGTACTGAATAACCCATGACAAAACTATCCATGGTGCTAACACTGCCTTGACCTGTCTATGTTGCTTAGTAGCACACTACAGAATTGTCCATGGTGCTAACACAGGACACAGTTAATAATACACCACAGAACTATCCGTGGTGCTGACACAGTCTTGACCTCTCCATGGTGCGTAATAACACACTGCAGCATTGTCCATGGTGCTAACACAGGACAGAGCTGTCCATGGTCCTAATAATACACTATAGAACTATGCATGGTGCTGACACAGTCTTGACCTCTCCATGGTGCGTAACACACTACACAATTGTCCATGGGGCTAACACAGGACAAGGCTGTCCATGGTCCTAATAATAATACACTACAGAACTATCCTTGGTGCTGTTTCTATTCAATGACGTATAATCAGCCTTGACATTTTGATATTCACAATGAAATATCAAATGTTTACCCTTCATTACCGAAGTCGTTATCATGTTGTCATGGAGATTTTTTTTTTCCAGTTTTTTTTTTACAATTACTAAACCCATGTGTTTCAAAGGAGTGTTTATATCTGGAACTCGGAAATTATTTCCATCAGTCGTCCAGGGAATTGAGCATTGACTGCTCTTAGATTGAGCATAGGAGTGAGCATTGACTGACATGTCCTATTTCTGTGTTGTTGGCATTCACAATGGCCAGCTCTATTTGAGACACACATTATCAGTCTGGGATCTAACACAGTGGGCGGATGAAGCAAACCTTTTCACCTCACAGCCATCAATTTAACCTCCGCGCCGCACTAGATAAAGATTAAATAAAATACAAACTTGACAAAAGCCTTTTGTAGCGGAATTCAGTGTTATAAAAGAGCAAAAGAAACAGCAAAAATAGAAGTGTAATTGTAAAGGAGCCAGAATTACAGCTTCCAATGCTTTTACATTAATACCTTATACAATGCAATAATGAATATTCATGCTTCATGTTGACTGTGGGTCTCATGGAACAAAACAGAGTAAAAATTGACCTTGTTTCCTTGACCAATGAGCGTCTGTTTATATTTGCTTTATATAATTGTGATCGGTTGTTATGGGAAACAGAAGCAGATTTGATACATGATGATTATTGCTAATGGGCAAGATACAAATTATCCTCACCATTTCCTCTCCTTGTACTATGTAGCCATGTATTTATCTGCCATAGCGTATTCAGCAGCTGACATCTCTCCATCTTTAAAGACCAGCTGAAATCCAACTCTTAAAAGAATAATCTTGTTTAATAATTTATGCCTGTTCTTTGCACTCAATATGTACTTGACCTGCATGACTTGTGCATTTAATCAAAGCAATCCAGTGTTTATAGCTTTCCCACAATACCACTTACAATTTAACTTCTTGGAAACAGTCTGCGCCTCTAATTTATTATTGGATTTTTGCTTTGATCCCAATTGTTTGAACTTTTCCCCCTTATGGTTTACAAAATGCTTTATGTTGTTACACGAGTGGATTTTTATATGCTGCAATGTTAGACATAACTGTAACTGTTTAATGGGCCAATGGGCTTTTGTTATTAGATCCTATCCTCTTGTAAAATTTCCAACATAGAATTCACATCTATGCTTGTGCATGTCATAGTAGAGTTATTTAGGAACATAATCAAAGACATCAGGGGGATTTTATCAAAAATAGTGCAACATATGAGCAGTTCCCCCATTTCTTAAATACCAGATTTATCTATTGGGCACAAAACTGAAACCAACTTACAGGTCTTGAGATTTGTGCACTTTGGATTTGGTATTCAGCAATGACCAAACAATTTTAGCTCAATTTTTTAATAAGTTCTGAGCCTCCAGCTATCCCTCTACTAACACAATTAAAAAGATGGACTACGCTATTATGCGACAAGTATTGCACCATCTTTGTCTATGGACCTTTAAGACATTGTCTGTTGGTTGTACATATATACATACATATATAATATATATATATATATATGATATATCTATATATTATATATATATATAAATATATATATATATATATAATATATATATATATATATATATGCAACCAACAGACAATGTATTACAAGTCCATAGACAACCAGGTTGCAAACATTGTCGCATAATAGCGTAGTCCATCTTTTCAATTGTGTTAGTAGCGGGATAGCCGGAGGCTCAGGGCCGCCCGCACGCATTTTGGATTTGGGTTCATGTAAAATTTTACCGTAATCAGCTTGACCGTGATATCACGGCTTTTCATGTTATCTGCTCTTATCTGTAAACAAAGGCCATTGAAAAGCATTGAAAAAGGTGAGATAACATTCTGTGCAGTGATATCACGATGCAATATCTGTTCTGTTTAGTTCTGCTACATCTGTAATTGGCCCAGATCACATTTTGGCATAAATCACCAAAAAATCAACCATAGCCATAAATTGGACTTAGGGTTAGGGTTTTGAAGAAGCCTTTGAGGGATAAAGGGGTTGTCTCACTACATTGATTCATCTTATCTCAGTCCAGTTTTCTTGGTTTCATTTTTTAATTCAGGGGCATGTTTACTGGCTTCTACTGGCTACTACTGGCCTGAGCTGCTGAGGACACCAGGTCTGTAGCTATAGCAGCCAGCACTGGCAGCCTATCAGGAGAGATCGAACAGGTCTGTAGCCATAGCGACCAGTTTTGGCACCCTATCATGAGAGATGGAACAGGTCTGTAGCTATAGAAAACCAGTCTGGCGGGCCTATCAGGAGAGATCAAACAGGTCTGTAGCTATAGAAACCAGTGCAGGCAGCCTATCGGGAGAGATTGAACAGGTCTGTAGCTATAGCGACCTGAGGAGCTGATGCAGCCCATACAAGATTGGATATCCAGGAATAGGTAGGACACTGTTAATGGACACATAGTGACTTGTTTTTGCAAGATCTTTAACATTAAAAGCAGCAATACCTGCAGTGCGACCACCCCTTTAACTTATGTCCAGGTCCAGAAGTGCACCCAGTGTGACATCAATTCCAGCTAAACAGTCCAGTCTGACATCAATTCCCATTACTTTAACTGGAAGAGATGCTGTACTAGGAGTTTAACTGTTAACCATTAAACCCTCCTTAGACCCCTAACTGTAATCCTAAGCCCAACTCTTAGGGCTAGGGATAGAGAAAGATTTTAGAATGTTTAAAACCCATTTTTTTCATGAGCTTAGTTGAATGCATGTTAAATCAAATAGGGACAGATATAAGCAACACTGATCTGGGTGCCTTTTTTGTAAGTATAACATTACAAGTTACGGGTGCTAGATTCTGTAGCTGGGACATTGAACCAAATATTTATTCTGATTGCCATGTTTGGAGTCTTCAGGATGGGGCAATTGACATCCACCTCAAAAGGGTATTAGCTTTCTATCTGGATTAACATGATAAGATTAGAGGTTATGCCGATCAACTATGTTGCTTTGTAACTATGCAGCCAAAAATGTGCATAAATAAGTTGAGCTTGGTGCAATTCTGAAGCCCTACTCACCTACACACCCATGTATGTCCAAACAGTTGCCCAGGAAATCATTAATGTATTGTATGGCCATGGCACCATAGGTGCATTAATAAATAAGGCTCAGAAGAATTATTATATGTTCACATAATGAATATGTGTGAAATGTAGCACATATTTGTTTTCAAATTCTGCATTAAAATCTGTGTGACATGAGTCCAATTCATTCGGATGGGAAATCCAGGACATTGTATACACCGTGAACTACAGCATTAATGATTTCCATCATGGATTCAAGTGCAATTTGTACAAAATAGCATCAGCTTGTCAATTACAGATGTAGCAGAACTAAACAGAACAGATATTGCACCATGATATCCTGGCACAAAATGTTATATCAACGTTTTCAATGCTTTTCAATGGCCTTTGTTTACTGATAAGAGCAGATAACACGAAAAGCCGTGATATCACGGCCAAGCTTTACTCTGTTACAACTGTATTTGATGTACACTCTGCTCGAATCCCATGTTAGGGAGCTGTGACATGGATAAACCCTATAGAAATTAGGCTAAACCACGTCCAAGTCAGTGATGAAAACTTCCGCTGCAAAGCTAAACCCATGGCAGAAATCCAAGGGTAGCACCAAAAGATTCTGTATTTGTCTTTTCTTTGGAAAAAGGCAAAGCGCATCAAAAAAGAGGCGCCACCACACCAGTTTTGAGGTGCATTAAATGAGTGCATAATGCACCTGAATGAATGGACCTGTCAAATATCTGGCATGTGGTGTACCTTGCATAGTATAATTGATGTGACTAATTTAGGAACATTGCATAAAGTAGGCGCCTAGCATATTATTGCCAGAATATTTGATGCACCAACTTTAGGTGCATTCAAATATGTTATGCCTGGCATATAATGCACCTAGTTTTGGTACACGACAGTTCATTTAGATAGAGAATAGGGCGTCAACAGTTTTTTGGTGCAAATGCAACCAAAAAAATGGTGCAGCCCTAATTGGACATGCCGCCCAAAGTGTGATCATACCCTTATTCAGAATAGATGCTATGGATAGCTAAAAAAGGTGAGAGAATCAGGGAAAACTGGAAAATTTCCACATCTATGTCAGTGGAGACTGAAATAGTGGAACACGGATGCATATTTTTGCATCTGCTGAAAACTGTTCACATTTTCCCCCAGTGCAAGGCAAGTTTTCACTAATTGCTCATCCCTCGTCATTACTGACTGTAATTTCTTGTATACCAAATAATTATTATAAAGTGAAAATGCTAAAAAAAAATTAAAATATAGCAACATTAAGGTGAAATTTTTTTTTTACTTCTCGTGTGTAAAAAATAGCTAAACATGAAAGAGAGATTGTGAAATATTCAATTGCATTGTTCAATGTCTCTGAAGATAAATGAAAAGCAAAATAGGTTAGGCAGAAGACCCATTAATCACAAACAGAGTACATTTGTCATCGAATTATACCAGTTTTGGCCATAGATTGTGATTATGGTGGTAAAATATAAAGCTATGTATGCAGGCAATGTGTGAAAGCCAACAATAAAGCAATAGCTACCAGAGACATGAAGGTCTAAAAAAACAGAAAAGGGAGCAGATATAAAACAACCAGGGGAAAGGAACCCTGAACTAACTTTATTGTGTAAAATGGACCAGGTGGATTGAGCCTACAGAATGACTGCACACACTTGGGTTCCTGAGGGACCATCTTCCATCTATATAGAACATAAGTCTATATGTAATATATACATTTGAAACTATGCTTTTATCATTGTTTAACCGGTAACAGCAGATAAGAAAAGGTTGAAAAAGAAAAGACGCCATATTGTATAAAATGAATCAAGTGGACTGAGTCTACATAACTACTGCATGCACTTGGGTTCCTGAGGGCTTATCTTTCATCTATATAGAACATATGACGCTACATAGTATAAGCAATTTAAACTATGGTTTTGTAAACCCAATAAAATAATAGATAAGATTGGATAAAGAGCCAAGTTCATCAAGTTCAATCTATAACCCAAAAGATGGAAAAAACCCGTATGGGTGTTGGATGCCAATTGCCCCATAGAAGAGGTGAAATTCCTGTTCGACGATAAAAAAAATTATTGGATCAACATCCCATCTACAGATGTATATTAACCTTCGGGTCTTATCATTTAAGAATATTGTGGATCATTTGAATATAAATACATAAAGAATCAACCTCAAATGATAGGCAGTTGGCTTCACATTGGGGTTGTCTTCTGCTGGACACTTGAGGTCAATCATTTTGTCAAGACTGAAGGATCCTCTTGTACTCTGGTCATTGATTCCATCACTGATTGAGTCTGATATTGCAGCTCAGTTCTCATTCATTGGATCAGGCTGAGCCTCAATATTAAATGCATTCCATGAATAACAGTTGTGTAGAATCTGGAAGAGTTAGAGTAGATGTATTTTATCTAACCTATGAATACCTATGATTTTTCAGTCAATGAAGTGCTATGACTGTCAGTGATGTAGGTCTTGTTGGATGTTTTAGTTATACAATTTTGTGAAATCTTGCACACTGGAACCATATATCTGATTTGGGACCATATATCTGATTTTCGATCTAAACATGCAATACATCTGGAAGCTGGCACGTTCCTCTGCCAAAGGTGCAAAGAAACAAAACGTTGGTCATGGAGAGGCCAGTTATTGTCATGCCACTTGCTCCATTATGTCACACTGCAAAATCCGATTTACAGATGTGCATAATGAATATGAATCTTACAATGACATAAAATATAATTGACTAAAAGATGGTGGAAGAATATTTAGGTTCAGGATCTTCAAGTTATGTATTTACTTTTAAGGACTTTACTTTCTTCCTTCAAAGACTGATTTCACATTTAAGTGGTCTCATGTCTCTGGTAAGCAGCTATGTTAGAAATGTTAATTCAACAATAATATGATCACAGATTGATCGTTTGTAATTGATGGAAACCCAATGTGATACATATGTGTAATGCATAGGCTTGATGCATCTTCCAAAGGAAAGTTGCTCTATGCTTTGGCTTATTTATAAGGACTGTGGACATAAGGCCTCTCAATTTCCTCCAGACTCCTTAATAAAGTATTTAAAAATAGGTTTTCTAAACCAGGCAACCCATTTATAGGTCATTAGATAGGAACCATTCGGAATGAGGATAGGGCATTAATGAGGTATATATAGGCCCCATTAGAACAGGCTCATACTGGCACAGAGGTAGGCAAGGGAAACCTCCAGTGGGCTTCTTGGGCATTATGGGCCTCTTAGCATGGTAGGCCTGGGGCTGCTTTTCAGGGAGAAAAACAAAGAAAGAGAAGCAGAAAGCAAGAGGCATGTTTAATATTTGCTGTCATGTGCAGTAGTTGAAGGGTGGGCCCCACAAATCAACTCCACTGTGGGTCCTAAGAATCAATACCACTGGTGGGCCCCAAGAACAAACTCTACTGGTGCCCCAAGAATAAACTCCACTGGTGGGCCCCAATATTCAACTCCACTGGTGGCCCCAAGAATCAACTCCTCTGGTGGGCCCTAAGAATAAACTCCTCTGGTGGGCCCCACAAATCAACTTCACTGGTGGACCCTAAGAATTAACTCCAGTAGGGGGCCTCAAGGATCAACTCCACTGGTTGTCCCCAATATTCAACTCCACCAGTGGGCCCAAAGAACAAACTTCACTGGTGCTTCAAGAATCAACTCCACTGGTGGGGGCTAAGAATCAACTCCACAGGTGGCCCGAGGAGTTAGCACTTCATAGGAATAATTTTAACTGCATATCATAATCGCTAATTGCATAATCTAGGATTTTATAAATAATATGGAAGCAATGGGCCATCTTTAGACCAGAAAATGCTGATGCTGGAGAAGTGTTGTTTCCTTTGTTATAACAAATTTAAGTCACCTCTGAGTCCTTTTCTTTGTAGCTCATTCCCATGCCTGGCAATCACTTTGAAAGCCAGAATTATGGGCCATAATTTCACAATCTGTGTTGCAAATAGTGTTGCAAACTTGATTTAAAGGAATATTTATATTCTTAAGGTGAACTTTTGGATAATGGAATCAGTCCAGAAAACAGTGATAAATTGAGAGGTCATAATCATAACGAATCACAGGGAAGGCCGGGAGTGGAACCAGGGCAGTGTGTTTATTTAGGAATATATATATATAGATTTTTTTTTATTTGCAATGGTTTATATGCAGTTGTCTTGATGATTGCTGATCCATCTGTTTAGTATTTCATCCACTGCTCTATATATACACTGTATATATGTATATTATTGATCCAATGCTACATAACAGTGTAGTCAAATTCCTTTAATCTGGCGTCCACAGAATATATAATGATGCTGGGTTATCAAGCCATATTGATTATCTGATGGACATTCAATAGGAAAGTAAGAGAGACTTTAATGTTGCCCAGATATTATAACCGATATTATGATGGGCTAACTAGCTTGTTTGCCTTGAATCCTTCTTTTAAAACTAGAATTTAGTTTTACCCTCAATACTCCATAAAGGTCCATTTATTCCATAACCATTTTGGATCATTTATGCAATACTGGACCTTTGAAAGATGTATTTTTTATCTTGAATTTTTCTATTGTGCCTGTTACCTTTTCTAGACAATCCTTAAAGGGGTTCTCTGTGACCCCTTTATCTTTTTATTTGTTATAGAGCTCACAACTTAATTATATTGAACTTTGTAAAATTATTTGCCTGTTCTACTTTCCAAAACCAGGCAGAGAGCCCTTTACTCCATTACTACCTACTTCCTGCATAACATGTGGTCCATTGATCACATGGCCTCAATGGACGTTCTGTCAGCACTCAGTGGGTGTGCTTTGAAGCCAGGCTCAGCTCAGAAACACTCCCCTGTGGTGGGTGTGACCTGAGCAGAGAATAATATAGCAGCTTCTAGTGACTCATCAGTCACTATGTGAAGAGAGATGCTGACAGGAATGTAATCATTCAGTACTGACCTGTTGGAGACATATAGTGATAGCTATGTGTGCACAGTGACTCATCAGTGCTAGCTGCTAGAGTCTAGGTGCCTTCATTATTGTGCATTTACCTCTTCTGATAGGAGAAGTATTTTTGATAAATTACTTTTCACCTAGTCAGAAGAATTGCATTGTTTGATTGCCTGAGTGTGCATTAGGAACTCTGAGATTAATCAGCAGCAGTCAGAAAAAGTCTGCCTACTGCTCTATATATAATAGTGATGCCAGGGTAATACATCATGAGATGCTGCCTTGACATCACTGGGTGCAGGGATGATGACACATTCCCTACAGCAGGCGCACAGCTTTCCCATGATAAAAACTGATTTCTGTTGGAGATATGATGTCACCCACCTTAGGAATTACCTAGATTTCTGCAGAGATTGCTACTAAATATGATCTGATTGTATGTAAGACACAATTATAGATAAACACTATGTAACTAAATTAGTAACACAGAAACAGTTGTACTGTTCAGGTCTTTTATTCAGCACATTGAGTAAACGTTCCCAGTGCAGGGAGATAAAGTAAGTGATTCCGGGAATTTAATAGAAAAACAATGTACAACAAATACCTCCTTTAACATTTTCTTGAGCTGAAAGTAAGATTTGCACAAAGTTAAAGAGGAATTTTCCTCTCCTGAAATGTGTTTCAGTTCATCAGTGTTTGTGGGATACATTTTATTAAAAATTTATCAAAAATTTATCTTGTAACAACATTCATGGGGGCAGCTCTTGACTCAATCCAAAAACAGTCTGTACCTTGCTATAGTTAACTTGCTTCTAACTGCCACAGTTTAGCATTTGTATTGTATACAAATGGATCAGACTGCACAAAGATGTGTTGTAGCTTAACAGTGATAAGCACAGCCCATAAAAGGAATATGATTTATATATAATAGCATATAAAATGCAAATAGGGGATGGAGAGAGGAGCAAAAAGTTGCATAGAAGTCAAACAGTCAAGCTGTCGAGCTTCCATATGACATAGTTTATAGTCTATGTGTAGCCAAAGAGTCATTGCATAGCACGGCTCACTGAGTACGTGCATCCAGTATATCCAATTTACAACACTGTGATATATGTTTGTGCTATAAAAATTTTAGAAAGCGTAAGTTAATGATTTTTGTAAATGGTAGGGAAATGGGGTGATAGTGTCCTTATTTCCTATGTTTGTAACATTTTGAGTTTCCATAAAAGATGAATGATGCATAACCTTAGGGAAATGGCAATGCTAATCTGGACAAAGTCAATGCCACTCTTCTTCTTCAGTGTCTTAGTGGAGAGATTTCTCCCCTTCTGATGCCACTCTTGCCTCTCACCCAGCCAGCCAGTAAGTTCTACTCTGCACTGATGAGGGGCAAAACCCCGAAACAGCTGTCTGTAGTTGGACTTAATGGGGTTTTGCCATGATCTAATGTTGACGTGGGATCCTCCAAAATGTGTATTTAATCACTTTTCTAAATATATGTCATCAAAAAAAGTAAAGCCTCTGAGAGCTACAGCCCTCCATATATGCCCTTGGTTTCCTGACAGTTTACATTAGACACAACCAGGAGCTGACAGGAGCTGATCTGGCCTCGCTTGCCTTGTCTGCACTTCTTATCTGATGGGAGGGAACATGAACCAGCTTTGAAGGGACTGAGGAGAAAGATGTGTCTTTTGTATAATGTAATTATCTGAGTAAATATGGAGACAATCCCTGGCATCTCTGCTCAGCCCCCCTCCCTCTCTCACTTCATGAAGGAATGAAAGAGGCTGCCTGCTGAGCTTATCTTCTCTCCTGAGCAGATAAAAGGGAGAAATAAAACACATATAGCTTGTGCACAATACAGTTCTCCTCTGTGGATTAGCAAAACAATGTTTGCTCAATTACAGAGACTGACTATCAGGAATGTGCATGGGAGGTGGAGCAATGACATCACAGAGGCGGTACTTGTTTTTTTTAAACACAAACACAACGCCCCTTTTTCAAGCCTCAAGAGGGGAGTATCAGCCTGTTAGGTAAGGAACTCACTTCTTGGCAAAACCCCTTTAACTGATTTGGCACAAATCCCTTTCACATTGTTAGGCTCCTGGAGCTAATTGAATGGGGGGTTTACTACATCCAATAGAGGGCGCTGTGGAGTCCTCAGCTCTTTTCCTAAGCCTTTGTTTATGCAAAAACAGTCAGTGAGGTCTAAATGGCAAGTAAACCCATACATGCAATCCCCCGTTTTTGGCGGGGGGGGGCCCGCTAATGGGGGTTCCCCCCCCGCCTCCCGGTAGGTTGGGGTTTTCCTCCCCCGCCAGCAGGCACCGGGGGGACCCCGGCGCAAGAGTAGCGCTGGTGCGCTACTCTGGGCCGCCGGGCCGCTCCTCAGGTGTGTTTTAAGCGGCCAAAGCGGCCCCTCACCTGCCCCGGGAGTTTCACTGACTTGTGCGGCCGCGCCGACAGTCAGTCAGCAGTACAGGGGGAGGCAGGAGGGGATCGTTCCCTCCTTCCCTCTCCCCCTGTATGTCAGCGCCGGTGCGCGCTGTAATACAGGTCAGGTCCCAGGGGGAGTACGCGCGGGGGGCACTCATCCCCTGCGATGTGAGATACTCCCGAGCTGCAGGAGTCTGGTAGTAAGTGGGTTTTTTTTTTTTATTTTTATTAGTTATAGGGGGGGGTCTACCTGGCTACAATGAGGGGGTCTACTGGCTACAGTGGGGGGGCTACTACCGGGCTACAATGGGGGGGTCTACCTGGCTACAATGGGGGGGCACTACCTGGTACAAGGGGGGCCCACTCCCTGGCAACAGAGGGGGAAACTACCTGGCTACAATGGGGGGTCTACCGGCAACAGAGGGGGCACTACCTGGCTACAATGGGGGGGCACTACTGGCAACAGAGGGGGGGGCTCCCTGGCTACAATGGGGGGGCATACTTGGCAACAAAGGGGACACTCCCTGGCTACATTTGGGGGGGCACTACCTGGCAACAGAGGGGGCACAACCCTGGGCAACAGAGGGGGCACTACCTGGCTACAAGGGGGGGGGGCAAAAACCTGGCTACAATGGGGGGGCACTACTGGCAACAGAGGGGGCACTCCCTGGCTACAATGGGGGCACTACCTGGTTTACAATGGGGGGGCCACTACCTGGTTTACAAAGGGGCATCTACCTGGCAACAGAGGGGGGCACTACCTGACAACAGAGGGGGCATTTACCTGGCTACAATGGGGCACTACCTGGCTACAATGGGGGGGCACTACCTGGCTCCAAAGGGGGCATCTACCTGGCAACAATGGGGGCATCTACCTGGCTGACAAAGGGGGCATCTACCTGGCTGACAATGGGGGCATCTACCTGGCTAACAACGGGGGTCATCCACCTGGCTACAAATTTGGTTCTACCTGGCTACAAATTTGGCTCTACCTGGCTACAGAGGGGGCATCTACCTGGCTACAAGGGGGCATCTACCTGGCTACAAGGGGGCATCTACTTGGCTACAAGGGGGCATCTACCTGCCTGTAAGGGGCACTACCTGGTTATGGGGGGCTACTACCTGGCTATAAGGGCATCTACCTGGCTTTCTTCCAAAGCCGTTATGCAGTTAGGTGGAGTGGGTGTGGCTTTTTGAAGGGGCGTGGCACACCGACAAGATGGGCATGTCCATGCAAATTTTTGCCGCGGCGCGCTAAGCGTGCCGCCCTCTACTATCTCCTGCTTTTTCAATTTCAAAAGTTGCCAACTGTGAGTAAACCCTCACACCGACCAATTTATTGTTCCCTCTCCTCAAGGAGAGATTTCTCCCCTTCTGTTTCTATACTGAGCATTCAAAGTATCTGGCTGTGGGTGCAGCTTCTACATGCAAAATTTTAAGCATCTCTGAGGTTTCAAAAAGGTTACACTGCAAATATACACAAGAAAGAAATGAAGAACATCTAATCCAGAAGATTTTTTTTCTCACCAAAAATTCCCTTTTTTATGTCTTGTGTCTTCGTTCTATTATTTTTCCCACTTATAATTAGCACCTCATTATCCACTAGCTGAATTAATTACCCTAACAGGCCGAATAATCAATCATGTAACAGTTAATTATGTAAATCGCGGATTATTCTGGTGTTGTACAACAATATTTTTCGTGTTTTACTTTTTAAAGGTCTGTAGTCTTCGATAAGTAAAACTCTTCACGACTACGTCGCATGTTATCAAGTGCATAATTGCAAAGTCAATTTAGAACAATATGGTTTTGAGAACTAAAGTTGTCTAATAGTGAACATAGAGATGAAAGAAAAAGTAAGTGAGCCCTGTGGAATTATTTCGATTTCTGCATCAACTAAAAAAAATGTGGTTGACGTTATTACTCTCACAATTATAGACAAACGGAGCCTAAAAAAAAATCTATAATACACAGATAGTTCTACTGTTCATGTCATTTATTTAGCACATTGAGTAAACATCACTGGGCAGGGAGAAATTAGGTGTCCTCTTTGGAATCGCCTAGATTTCTGTACTGAATAGTGATAAAATATGGTCTGACATATCTACATCACAATTATAGATTAACACAACCTAAAAAACTAACCAATAGAGGGCGCTTGAGCTTCTAAGCTCCTTTCCCATAATGCCTTATGAGATGCAGATGCTTAGTAGAGGGCAAAAAGGCAATCCAAAGCTCTACACACCGGATGGTGCTCTCCCCAAAGAGAGATGTTCCACTTTCTGAGTCACTCATTGCCTCCCACCCAGCCAGCCAGTATCACTCTGCTCTGCACTGATGAGGGGTAAAACCGCAAAACAGCACTGTATGCAGATGAGTGACACTGGCTTGGCTAATAGCCCTTTTGCTTTCTCAAGACTCAATGGGTCAAAAGCAAATTGAGGATTTGTTACATCCAATATAGGGCGCTTGAGCTTCTCAGCTCCTTTCCCATAATGCCTTGTGATATGCAGATGCTTAATAGAGGGCAGAAAGGCAATCCAAAACTCTACACACCATATGGTGCTCTCCCCAAGGAGAGATATTTCCCTTTCTGAGCCACTCATTGCCTCCGACCCACCCAGCCAGCATCACTCTGCTCTGCAGTGATGAGGGGCAAAAACCCCGAAACAGCGCTGTCTGCAGATGAGTAATACTGGCTTGGCTAATATCCCTTTTGCTTTCTCAAGACTCAGTGGGTCAAAAGCAAATTAAGGATTTGTTACATCCAATAGAAGGCGCTTGAACTTCTCAGCTCCTTTCCCATAATCCCTTGTGATATGCAGATGCTTAGTTGAGGACAAGTAGGCAATCCAAAACTCCATACACCGTATGGTGCTCTCCCCAAGGAGAGATGTTCCGCTTTCTGAGCCACCCCATTGCTCCCACCCAGCAGCCAGTACGTTCTGCTCTGCACTGATGAGGGGCAAAACCCCGTCACAGCTGTATGTAACATCCAATAGAGGGTTATTGAGCTTCTCAGCTCCTTTCCCATAATGCATTGTTAAATGCAGATGCTTAATAAGGGCAAAAAGGCAATTCAACAAACCTACACAAACACCACGTCAGGCGCTCATCCCCAAGGAGCGATGTTTCCCCGTGCTTTAAAAGACTAACACAGAGATATTAAAATAGCTTTGTTTTTGTCTACTCAGCACATTGAGTAAAACATCCCCACCAGAAAGAAAGAAAAAAAAGAAATTGAGCTCTTTGGAATTACCTGGAATTCTTGCATAGACTTTATACTCAAAATGTGGTTCTTACTGTCTAAAACAGCATAAATTAATAGGGCAATACGCAAATAAAAAAAAAATGAAAATAATTCACAGATATTCGTATTATGTCTTTTTATGCGGCACAATGAGTAAACTTCCACAGGTAGGGAGAAAAAAATAAGTGAACCCTAGAAAATAGTAACCTGTAGATCACCGTTTAGCAGCAATGATATCCATCAAATTTTTCCTGCAGCTGCAAATAAAATATGCAAATTGTTGATGAGAAATTTAGGAATATTCCTCTTTGAAAATACATTTCAATTCATCAATATTTCTGGGATATCTTATGTGCAAAGCTCCGGCATCAAAAAGGTTTGTCAACACGCCACAGGATAGGTGATAAATGTATGACAACTGGGACCTTAACTGATCACAAGAACAGGGGTCCAGAGACCCCTATTTGAATGAAAGCGTGGTCACATGTGCACACCACCAGTCAAGCCCCTTTGTAAGGGACTGACACAAAAAGCAAAGCTCAGTGAACCCCAGAAACCAGAAGCCTATGAGTGACCCAGGACAAAGTGCAAAAGAACAAGGACATATTCCCATAGTGCCAGGGGCACACACACACATATGCAGTACATACCCTGTAGTTAAAAAAAAAACATGGGGTGTATGTGTGTGTTAATACATGCTGGTTACATATAGTTTCCACGAGCAGCTGCCAATAGACACTAAATGTCCCTGATGCAGTGCCTGCACCTGTCGTGCTAAAAAAATAAGCCCTCCCCCAAAAATAAGCCCTAGCCCTTTTTTGGGAAATTAAAATAATATAAGACCCTGTCTTATGTTTGGAAAAACACGGTAGTCACCAAGCAGATGACCGGGTCTCCCAACCACCTAGAGAGAAACTTCTGCTCACTTCATAATTCTACATGAACCCTATAGTGTTGTAGTAACCAATAATCTTAATGATTATTTTAAGTTTTGAGTCACATCTTTTGCTTCTTAAAGAGAACCTGTCACGTTGGACTGGATGACTGCCACGGCCCTGGCAGAGGACAGCACCAGCTAGTGTCACCTGCTGTTTCCAGCGCAGTGTCCCTTATCTGTAATATGCTAGAGTGTTTCGTGTATTTAATGCTCAAAATCTGCAGTTTTCAGCAAAGATCATTCAAAGCAGTCAGTTTTTTAAGCCCCGCCCATCCTGAGCTAGCCCCGCCCACCTCAACAGATAAATCTAATACTTTGAATAGGTAGAAACATGATGTGAATTAGACTGCATAGTGGGCGGCTAGCCTTTGGTAGGTGGCGAGCTAACACAACCCTGCTCATTTGAATAAGATGTTGAGGGGTAAATGCTCTAAAACACCAGCATCTTTAACAGAATAAAGGGACACAGCGCAGAAACACAGCAGGTCTGACACTGGCATTGTGCTGCCCATCTCACAAAAGGGGGGTCACAACCTATGTGACAGGTTCCCTTTAAAGCTGCACAGTGCAGCGATCTATCATTCTCTTTTCAGTCATAGAAGGTAGTTTAGATAGAATAGAAAAATAATCCTGTTATCATAATGATCCTATTAAAATTTGCTTCAATTCCGATGCCATCAGCTCGCTAAACAAAATCCTATTTGTCGTCCTTCTAATCTCTCTAGAGAGATGTTGTGTGGTTTCCATGAAATTCTCTTAGCTCAGAATAAAGCAGCCACTTATAAGGTTGCTGTCAACGGAATATTCTGGTCAGGCATCTGTCAATAGAAAAGTTAAGTAAATGCCAAACACCTCCAAAACCACTCACATGCTACGGGCACCTTTGATCCAATTGCTTTATTTTTGCATTTTATCTTTTTTGTAGGTAAAACAAAATAATAATGGACTGACCAACCCCAACCCTCCCCCATAGACTTGCAGTAGAGAAACAAGGACTGAATAGGTTACACTTTAATCTGTATAATTCTTATTGTTTTGTCTAATAGGCTATGGTCACCTTTAAATAAATTCTTATATTGTATCTTTATTTTATATATAGAATTTAAAAAAAAAATTGCATTTTCTTCTGCAGCTTACATATACTCAAATACATTGCAAGATGCTCAGTGCCATTAAGGGAGACCTGTATGATCGGGTTTTTCACCCTCTTCTGGCATAAAATGCACCAAACTGAGCCGGCTTAGATGTCTAGTGCGCCTAATGAATGTGATAGAACCATTGGATTTCATAAGACTCGACTACAGTTTTTGTTCTTGTTCTTTTCTAATGCCGCCGAACATGAGGGGGCCTCTGGGGGCGTCGCTCCAACTCGTAATATTAGACACATATATAGAATGTGGGTCAGCTAAAACTCTAGGTCACATTACCTGCTTGGACACAGGCTGCCTATGTCAATGGTCATCTGCCTGAGCCCAGGCGTCCGCAGTGAAAACTAGATTTGCTGTTAGGAAAAAAATGTACCAATATTTCTCAACTTCCCACCAGTACAATAATAAAAAGTAATCTTCTGATAATTAGCAAACTATAGAAAATTGGAATTATTTTAAATTTAATAAAAATTTTTTTATCATATAAAATAATAATAGTAATACATATAAACTATACCAAAATATAAAAAAATCTCCTAGAAAAATTATTTCAAATTAATAGAATTTATAACTAATTTTTACATTAATAAACCCCCCGATACTTTTCTAATCTTTTATCAGAATTATTTTTTCTTTTTATTTTTCTAACCATCACTAATTTAAAATTTATTTTCGCAATGCTCTCGAGCCTTAATTCTACTATCCAGCAAAGAGCCAGCACAGCACAGTAGTTGCTGGGATTGTGGATTCACCAAGCAAGTTGAGTACCTATATTTCTATCACTGACAACTATTTCTAAGGACTCTTTCTCTTTTATTTCGTCCACCTATCTATAGCCTTTTATACAGTTGGGGCATTACTTATGCTCTTAAGTGCCATAATGCACCAAACACAGGTGAGACGCGGGGAACTTTACACCATTTATGAACGCACAAAAACCACTTTCATACATTCAGGTGCATTATATACTGAAAAATAGATGCAAAAATGTACTTCAATGCACTTATTTCACATAACATGTCTCCCCTAAGTGTTCGATTTTATGCGACACATTTCCGTTTAACTGGACACTTATGATAGGTAAATGAATGACTGAAGTCTGAGAGATCAGAGAGCCCAACTGATGGCACTGACACTGAAAAGAAATAAGCAGTTTGCCATTCATTGGAATACACACAAGTTGCAGAAGAAAAACACCACCATTTTTTTCATCAAAAAATTGCAAAGATTTTTTTCTTACTTTAAAATAGATAAAACTGTGTATCCATAATCTATAATGCAGAGTAAAGGATTAAACAGATTCAAGTCCAACCTACTATATGTAACTCTTGTCTCTCTAATGGGAAACTAGCTGGCCAGTACTAATGCATATCTAATAGTCATAGGCTAGAACATCAGTGATTGACAAGTGAGCTTAAAGGGTTGTCCTCACTTTAACCAAAATTGATTCATCTCACCTCATCTCTGTTTTCTTGGTTTCACTTTGAATTCAGGGCTGTTTACGGCTTCTACTAGGCTGCGTAAAGCCAGGGCTTTACTAAGAAACCATGCTGGCCCTATTATAAGAGGTTTAACAGGGCTGAGCTATACAACCTGTAGCACCATCAGGGGGAGATCGGAAAAAAAGGGCTTTTCTATGCGACCAGTGCTGGCAGCCTATCAGGGGAATCGGGACAGGTCTTAACAAAAGCGACCAGGGTGGCAGCCTATCAGGGGAAAACCAAAACTTTGTGCTATACGACCTGAGGACTAGTGCACCCATTTTCAAGAGGGGGTATCGGAAATAGGTAGGGGCACTGTTAATGGACACAAAATTCAAAGTGATTGTTTTTCAAAATCTTTAACATAAAAAAAAGCAATCCTTGTGAACAACCCTTTTAAGGCCTTTCTATCTATGCTTAGGATGCAAAAAGAGTAAGGGCTACTGTAAAAATGCAAAATGGTAACATAAATGATAATGCAACATTTGAGAGGACAAAATAAGGCAGTTGTCACATATATATTTGGTTAATTATTTTGGGGCAGAAAATTGGTCAATATTATTTAGTACAGATGTGCCCCAAATTTACCTTTCCCAAAATACTGCGATATTTGGGATAAGCATTTTTTTAAAACTCTGCCAAAGGGTTTTTTATGTCTTCAACCACCCATGGTTTTGACGTCCTCTCGCCTGTTAAGGGTTTCTGCTGCTAAAAATTTAGATATATTAAATTCAGAGAGAAATTGAAAACTTTAGGGAAATTTACGGAAGGTAAGGGTGAAAATTTTCGGGAGTGCTAGAGAGAAAAAAAGTTTCAAAATCTGATCTCTAAGGGAAAGATGGCGACCGCTATACGAGAGTCGGCAATAATTAGCACGATTGTGCTTCATGATTCCACTGACTTTTCCCGTAAAGTTTTTTAAACCCTCATTTAAGACAGAGGTGACATCCTTCCATTCCAAAATCTTAAATTTTACTTGATTTTGGGATCCACAATAAAGTAAGAGGTTGCTTTCCCACCCTCCTGACTTCACATAGTCACCCCATAGAGCTGCTTTCTCGTTGTCCTTATACATTGATATTGAATAGAAGTATCTGTGCTTATTTTCAGGACAGAACTATTGATTCTTAATAGTTGGGATAGTTGGCCAAAATTTTTTAGTTCAGATCAATAGTGTTATTATCCAGATGTCAATATCAAACATTTCTTGACATGACCAGGTCATCTACTGGAGTTGGAAGATCTCTATTATTCATGACTTCTTTATCGAAACTTTAAAAAAAAAAAAAAAAACATTTTAACCCCTAAAGGTCAATTTGGACCCAAACTACTGTTCACCTATAGTATAAATAGTATTTACACTACTGTACACCTATAGTATTCATAGTATTGACACTTCAGTACACCTATAGTAAGTATATATATATATATATAATTAATACTACTTGAAACATATAGTATACATAGTATCGACACTAGTTTATGCCTAGAGTATACATGGTATGGACACTACTGTACACCTATGGTAAATAGTATTGACACTACTTCACACCTAAATTATACATAGTGTTGACATTACTTTATAACTATAGCATACATAGTATTGATACTACTGTACACCTATCGTATAGATAATATTGATATTACTTTACACATTTAGTATATATAGCATTGATACACACCCATAATGCACACAGATATGACACTAATGTACACCTAAAGCATATATAATATTAACACTCCTGTACATCTATGGTATTCATAGTATTGATACTACCGTATACCTATAATATACATAATATTGACACTACTGTACTTCTAGAGTATATATAGCATTGACACTACTTTATACCTATAGTATTCCTAATTTTGATAGTACTCTAAACCTATAGTATACATAGCATTAATACTGCTCTAAACCTATAGTATGCATAGTACTGACACTACTGTACATCTATAGTATATAGTATCGACACTAATTAGCACTCATAGTATACATAGTATTGACATTACTTTATACCTATAACATTCATAGCATTGATAGTACTGAACACCTATAGTATAGACAATATTGATACTACTTTACACTTATAGTAATACAGTATTGATACTAGTGTCTGCCCATAAATGACATTGATGTACCCCTATAGTATAGGTAGTATTGATACTACTGTACACCTAAAGTAAACATAGTATTGACACATAGTATAGTATATAGTATAGCATAATCTTCCATTAATTTGTGACGCACATCCCTCAGTGTGTAATTGCTGAATTAACTATAGAACATTTATTCCTTTTTTTTTGTTCTATATAAGGCCTCATAAAAACTGATGCCGGCTCTGGAGGTCTGAGCGGGGGGGGTCTGGCTCTGAGGGTCTGAGCTGGGGGGGGGGTTCTGGCTCTGAGGGTCTGAGTGGGGGGGGGGGTCTGGCTCTGAGGGTCTGAGCGAGAGGGGATGGGGGGGGTCTGGCTCTGAGGGTCTGAGCGGGGGGGGTCTGGCTCTGAGGGTCTGAGCGGGGGTGGGTGGGGAGTTGGGGGGGGGGTCTGGCTCTGAAGATCTAAGTGGGGGGGTTCTGGCTTTGAGGCTGCAGACTGTGTTAGATTTTAGTGTTTGTAGCAACTTAGCATAACTGTGAAATTCTTTTATTCAGGAACATATGGACAAAACCCCAGGAATTAGCATTGCAGATTTCTTTTTTAAATGGAGTAAGTGAGGCTTCTATTTCAGCTATTAATTAAGAGCATCTTGAACCTCATCAATATGTTACAGATGTAACCAGCTCTGCGGGGGCAATATATCCAAATTTAAAAAATGACATTTAGCTCAGTCAAATCTCAGGCAGGAAAACCCTTCACTCCCTCTTGATCTATTTATTAAATTCCTGTGGGATGTCAAGGGAACACTGATGAAGTGTAAGGAGAAGAGAGCAGTAGAGGAGGAAGATATCAGCATTTCTATTTTAGACTGTTCTTGCCATTTTTTCTTTAACTGAATTCTACATTAATGCTTATTAAGTGGAGTATAACCAATCTAACGTACTTTCATCTATGTCTCTGTAAGGACCTAGTACAAGTCCATTTGCAAAAGTATTCAGATAATATTCAGCCTTAACTACATTAAAGAGACATTATATGGCATGACCTGAAACCCACCAGCATCATAATATCAAGGAACATGGGCGACGCTGCTCTGGTGTTGATCGGGGTTTGACCGGGCATAGAATGAGGTGACCCAGTTCATTGGAAAACATTATTCTCAGCAAGAGCAAAAGATCAGAGAGGATGATCATCAGCAAGATGCGTGGACGCCCAGTGGTGAACCCGGGAATGTTACCTGGTGGTGGGGTGTCTAATAGGAGTGGCACCCCACTTCCTTTGTCTTCCATGTGCTCTCACTGGCCTATTCCTTGATGTAGGGTTAGGGTGACAGTTATGGTTAGAGATAGGGTTAGTAAAAAATTTAGGTTTGGGATGCCCAAAACCTGATTTGTTGTCACGAGTTTGATTGAACCTGTTTCTAGCCAACCAGGGTCCAGGTCAAGCAACATTACCATACCATGTTAATGGCACTTATTCATTCCTCTGGATATACCTTACCTATTGCCTCTTCTACATGCACAGGTATATCTTGATTTTGAATTTAAAAAAAATTGCATGTGGCACTTTGTATCTGGATGTCCAGTCACTTTGTTGATGCTCCTCATCCTGATGCCCAGCTACTTCTCTGATGCTCCTCATCCTGATGCCCAGTCACTTCTCTGATGCTCCTCATCCTGATGCCCAGTCACTTCTCTGATGCTCCTCATCCTGATGCCCGGTCACTTCTCTGATGCTCCTCATCCTGATGCCTGGTCACTTCTCTGATGCTCCTCCTCCTGATGCCCAGAAACTTCTCTGATGCTCCTCATCCTGATGCCCAGTCACTTCTCTGATGCTCCTCATCCTGAGGCCTGGTCACTTCTATGATGCTCCTCCTCCTGATGCCCTGTCACTTCTCTAATGTTCCTCCTCATGATGCCTGGTCACTTCTTTAAAGCTCCTTATCCTAATTCCTTGTCACTCCTCTGATGCTCCTCCCCCTGATGCCCAGTTACTTCTATGATGCTCCTCATCCTGATACCCTTTCACTTCTATGATGCTCCTTCTTCTGATGCCCAGCCACTTTTCTGATGTTCCTCATCCTGATGCCCAGTCACTTCGCTGATGAACCTCATCTTGATCCCCGGTCACATCTCTGATGCTCCTCATCCTGATGCCAGGCTTCTTCTCTGATGTTCCTCATCCTGATGCCAGGCTTCTTCTCTGATGTTCCTCATCCTGATGCCAGGCTTCTTCTCTGATGTTCCTCATCCTGATGCCAGGCTTCTTCTCTGATGTTCCTCATCCTGATGCCAGGCTTCTTCTTTGACGTTCCTCATCCTGATGCCAGGCTTCTTCTCTGATGTTCCTCATCCCGATGCCAGGCTTCTTCTCTGATGTTCCTCATCCTGATGCCAGGCTTCTTCTCTGATGTTCCTCATCCCGATGCCAGGCTTCTTCTCTGATGTTCCTCATCCCAATGCCAGGCTTCTTCTCTGATGCTCCTCTTCCTGATGCCCCGGACACTACTCTGATGCTCATCATCCTGATGCCCAGTTACTTCTCTGGTGCTCTTCAGTCTGGTGCCCAGCCACTTTTCTGATGCTCCTCATCCTAAAGCCTAGTCACTTCTCTGATGCTTCTTATCTTGATACCAGTCCATTTCTCTGATGCTCCTCATCCTGATGCCAGGCTTCTTCTCTGATGCTCCTCATCCTGATGCACAGTCACTTCTCTGATGCTTCTTATCTTGATACCAGTCCATTTCTCTGTTGTTCCTCATCCTGATGCCAGGCTTCTTCTCTGATGCTCCTCATCCTGATGTTGGTTCATTTCTCTGATGCCCCTTATCCTTATGGCAGGTCATATATTTAATTCTCCTCACCCTGATGCCAAGCCACTTCTCTGATGCTCCTCATTGTGATGCCAGACAATTTCTCTTATATTCCTCATCATGATACCAGGCCACTTCTCTGTTGCTCCTCATCCTAAAACCATGTGTGCCCAGATGGCCCATAAGTATCCAATGCTGGTATATAAAGTTCAATATCGTAGATAGACAAACCACCTGCCTATGAAAAATGTGCTCTGCTCTTCAGAGATATAAAATTTCCCAGTTCATTCTGAATACTAAGTATGTTGGACTGTGGTAATAGATGGTGGTATGGTCAGGGTACATTTTTTGCACGCCTGTAAAGTGGCTTTTAATTTGTATTATTTTTCACTCCTTTCATAAACTAGAGACAAGGATATATGGAGTTAGGATCTGCACAAACTGTGAATGACATCTTTTATTTATGCAAGTCTAGAAGATTTATTCTACAAATGCTCTTTTGTCATGTTTGGTGGTGATGTTATACGGCTCTAGGTGGATGGAGATATACTATGAATAAAAGACAAGCTTCGGATGTCTGCTCAGTGTAAATATCCAGGACAATATAATGGGAAATCTCAACCTTTTCGGAGAATGTAGTTACATTTTTACAGTAAATATAATGTGCAGATGTTATATTATAACAAATCAAGGCTTTAGCTCAAGCCAAAAAAAACCCATAATTTTATTATTTTAATATTTACTTAATCCATTAACCAATGATCTCATTGATTGCTCCATGTCTTACAGTCCATGACATATCATCATGGAGAATAGCGGAACAAAAATTAGGATAAAACATTTGGGAACAAATAAAAACCACAATGGCTGGAATTGAACCTATGAGGTTGTCAAAGGAAAAGTGGCCAATCCAATAGACGAGTCATTATCCTCTTATGGAATCAAATAGCAAAACCTGCCAAGAAAACTAATGACTGAGACCAACTCTAACCATAATTACTTTATCTCCCTTTACTAAAGTAACCTTGTGGTAATATAAAGGGCCACATGCATGAAAACTGTTTAGGTCTAAAACTCACTTTTTTGCCCATAATAATCTATGGGCAAAAAAGTGAGTTTTAGACCTAAACAGTTTTCATGCATGTGGCCCTTTATGTGGCCCAAAATGTCCAATGTTCATTGAGGTTTTTCCATCAAGATTCTTGGTCTGGTGGTCTGGATCCTGGACGAAGCCTATTAATATGGTGCCCAATTCTATCTTCATTGTAGAAGATATTATTGGTTATTTCTAGCTATTTTTGGTAGCTTTGATAATAGGTATGTAAATATTTTATAATTTTTGTAAACAAATTGTAAAAAAGTTATTTTTGTAGTTTTGATAATAGGTATGTAAATATTTTATAATTTTTCTAAACGAATTGGAAAAAAAATTATTTCTCTAGCTTTGTTAATAGATATGTAAATATTTTATAATTTTTCTAAACAAATTGCAAGTAATGTAACAAATGTATATCTGGGAAAGTCTGGTGGCTAAATGGGTATTATTGGTGGCATGGAGCGCTGGGGTACTGGGCATGAATATGACCAAGGATATCATCTCTATGGAGTTTGTATGCACTGCAGGTACGTATGTTGGTTTAATCCAAGTTCTTGGGTTTTCTTCCATACTCATTATTATAGGCTTCCCATGTCATTGTCCTTTGAGTGAGATGTTGTTTACCCATTCATCTAGCACTTCTTATCCTTCAGTGGGTGCTTGTGCTATTTTGCATCCAAGCTTGACCATTCTTGTGCTATTGTCCTTAGGCTATGTTCACACAATGTACTGCGGCGCGTACAGTACATCGTTTCTTTCGGGAGCTCGTGCTAATACGCATGTACGACCATGGTGCAGGGGGGGGAGGCGGCAGCCCATCGGCCCCATTGATATTCATTACTCGCAGCGCATATTCGTCGCAAATAATTGACATGTCACTTATCTCCCCACATGTACAATACGATCATATTGTACAAGAGGGGAGAGGAGGCGTAATCCATAGTTCTCTATCAGAACTATGAATTACCATAATTTCGGCACATATCCTGCCCATATTAGAGTGCAAATATGCGGCGAAATGCATGCCGAAATTACCCCATGTGAACATACCCTTAGTGTATGTCTGAGCTGGGGAGAAAAAAATGGTAAGCCCCATTTGAAACAGGGGTTGATGTGAATGGAGATGTGTCTCTGTGTCGATTTTCAGAATACAATGGTGGTACATAAGCAATGCAAACGAGCTAAATATGTTGTCTCATGAAGAAAAACCCTTTTAAAAAGCAAGAAGTTCCCCCCCATAAATTTTTGTTGTCAATGGAAAAAGGAATAGACAAATACACTTGCAGTCACCACTGATGGAGAAATGTGGCATCATATGCTGGCCATTCAAATAAACAGCTAGTCATATAAATCACAGATGCACCATTTCCACCAAAGCACTTTTACACCCGAGCAATATGGCTGATTTACAAGCAGGTAACCACCGTTATGAGGTGCATATGTCCTACTGAAGACCTTATATGGTTCCTGCATTAATAGGACACATATTTGTGGGAGTTTAAAAAACAAAACAGTACTCAGCTCCTAAAGTTTCTGCCAATATTCTGGAGACCACCTCCCACCCAACCAGAGGATGACCACTTTAACCACTTAGTGGCCTCATTGATCTAGTGCTAGCATGATCTGGTCATGATGGTCATCTTCTGGTTGGAGATGGTATCTCCAGAATATTGCTAAGAACTTAAAGAGTGGTGATGCAAGAAGTACAGCAAGTTATTACTGAGGCCACTGATGGGCTGCAGCCATCATGTGGTGGCCACTTATTAACAAAGACAGGGGAGTTACCGGAACATCTGCCTTGGGCATCGTAGAGGTGAGCAGGTTTTTTTTTTCTTTTATGTTATAGCATTGGCTGCTGTTCCTATTTTATTTTTTCTTAGACATCAAGGGGGACATGTATATAAAGGGTTGTGCCAGAAGTTCAGCCTGAAGATTAGCACAGCCCCATTCGCTATGTCCAAATGGCCGCACTCCAGTATCAGACACATTACAGAGCGCCCGCCGCACTTTGTAATGCAAATGAGATTGGGGGCAATGGAAACACAACACAATATCAGCAGCACTCTTTAGGCACTAAAAATGGTCAAGAATTTTTTGGAAAAGCATTTCTACTGCTGTGGAATATATGAGATCAGGGGCGTGCGGGAGGCAAGGCGAACTACAACCGTATAAAGCTACAGATTCAGTCCGGCAAATCCAGGCGCATTACTGCGTGAACAGGTAGAGCACTTTTAAAGTGGTTTACCTGAGCCAGAAATGTCACTTTGTAGCTAGAAAGCGCTAAATCAATGACCCGCAGTAGAACAGGTTCATAGACGCGCTCTACACTACTATTGCGTGCAGTAAAATTGGTGTCTGGGCGACAATACATACATGTCGCCCCAAATGACCACATGAAAAAAAAATTATACTCAAATAATTAATAAGGGCTATGGACAAATCACTGGCTTCTTATCTGTTCCACACATGCAGCCGTCATCCAAACGTAAAGTGTAATTACTCCCAAATAAGTGGAAGAAACGAGTTCTGTGCGGCGTAACTTTGTCCAAAAGTAACATAAAAAACCTTTACAATACTAATCACATTATCCAAGTTATAAAGCAGGACATAAAGTATATCTAATGTTCTAAAGCTAAACAGCACTAAAACTAATTTTCTTTGCACACTCTGTATAATAAGAAGAGAACACTCTTGGAAACAACAGGTTTTTGGCTCTTCAGCAACATTCACTAAGTAACGATTAGCCAACATATACTCTAATATAAAGAAGGAGTTTTTTTTTCAGATGGGAACTTCAGGCAAAATCAAATTAAAATGTATTTTGTTAACACTAATTATGAAAACAGAAGTCATTAAAGAGAGTTATAAAAACCAATAACTTTGGCTCGAGGCTGGAATTAATTTGTTTGTTTCTAACCTCAAGTTGATACTAACAAAATTATGTGGGTAAGAGAGGGGTTTTTTTTTTTTCTTTATAGTTGAAATACCGTCAGCCAGCTGGAGAAGTAGAGATTATTTCTCTAAAAGTGGTCTGTAATGATACTGGGCACATTACAAGGAGCTACATTTAATGGTCTGGGATGGAATTGTATGGGACCTGGCTGAAATTTTGTACAGCATCAATAATGGCAATTACAAAGACCATATGTTTTAGTTAACTCTTCCATATCTGATGAAACAGGTGTGTGATAGAGGTAATAGGATATTCCTGCAAATGAACTGGGGAGTGTTTACATATATTCTGTGAACAGATTAAACACTTCAAGTGCACAAAAAGCAACAATGATAAAATAACAATAAAGATTCTAAGAAAATAAACAAACACAAATACAAAAAAGGCAATATTTATTAAATATATTTAAACAAAATGATAATAATTATAATAATAATAATAATAATAATAATAATAATAATAATAGTATAAAGTCTTGCATTACCATATACTGTAGGTCTGTGTTCCCCAACTCCAGTCCCCACGCCCCACCAACAGGTCATGTTTCCAGGATCTCCCACAGAATGCACTGACCATAATGAAATCACCTGTGCACTGCTAAGGAAATCCAGAAGACATGACCTGTTGGTGGGCCTCAAGGACTGGAATTGGGGACCCCTGCTGTAGGTGGGCATGAGTTTGGCAAAACATTGGTAAGGACAATTGCCAAATGTAATGGGATCCTGATCTAAACATCATAAAATATTTCTACATTGTGTTAAACTTTTTGCTCCCTTAATGCAGTTGTCTCATCTAGCTGGGTGCACTCTTCATAGCCTATCCAGGAGTCCTGCCTTATGTTCAGGCTGTGGAAGGGTTTACAGCAGTGACTGACATTTCAGCTCTGCTAGCTCCTATGCTTAGCTGTGCCTGTTGTAGAGGGGTTGTAAAAAACAAATCATTGTCCAAGCATTATGTTTGACTATAAATGTGAACTATCCAAATTGTATTTGTCATGCGAGGAATCTTCTAGTGAGAGAGAAACAATTACATGGTGCCGAGAAACACTGATGAATCACTCTGTTATCTTATTACACATAATTGTGCTCTGCAGACCTCACAGGATGGTACTAGGCTAGTCTTAGGTCAGTAACTCTAGGACGACATGTATGTACGGGGCTTCACCAGTATTCTGGTGTCCTTTCAGACCAAAACTGGCACAGCCCTGTTTCTCCAAAATTAGGTGCATTATGAGGCACCTAAGATGTGGAGGCGGTCTGAGGGTGTCGCACCACAACCGTATGATTCTACACATTTATGACTGGAGGGCGGCAAAACTAAGCGCATTACTGCTTGAACAGCCAACCCAAGTTACAAGTGGTTTCCCTGAGCCTGAGTTGACATTTTGGAGCTAGAAAGCACTAATTCTATGACCTGCAGTAGCACAGGTTCAAACAATTCAGGCACTTTCTACACTATTAATGCTGGCAATAATATTGACATCTAGGCAACAAAATTCATACATGTTACCATAAGGGTTTAAGTTTCTCTCCTGCACATGCACACTGAGGGCCTTTTGTACGAACACTGTCTAGCAGTGAGACCGTCTTTGTTGCCCATAGCAACATATCAGAGCCCATAGCAACCAATCAGAGCTCATAGCAAACAATCAGAGCCCATAGCGACCAATCAGAGCTCATAGCAACCAATCAGAGCTCAGTTTTCATTTCATATAGTGCTCTGGAAAAATAGCTCTGATTGGTTGCTATGGGCTCTGATTGGTTGCTGTAAGCTTTGATTGGTTGCTATGGGCTCTGATTAGTTGCCATTGGCTAATATGAGCTCTGATTGGTTCCTATGAGCTCTGATTGGTCGCTATGGGCTCTGATTGGTTGCTAGGATCTCTGATTGGTCGCTATGGGCTCTGGTTGGTTGCTATGGGCTCTGATTGGTTACTATTGGCAAAATAATCAGTCTTCCTTCTAGACAGTTTTCATACATAAGTCCCTTAGTTTGGCCAAGCATGCATGTCTTTTCATTGGTCAAAGGGGAATAAGTCAGATTCCTCTGCATCGGCTTATCCCTGTCTTTTGAGAACATGTTATTAGCATTTTAAGATCCAATATGGTCGATTTTTCGTGACATGTGAAGAACAAATTTTGTTTAGAGTCTTAAAACATGGTGTTACACTTTAGATTTAGATCAAAGTAAATTTTAACCCTAATCTGGGCACTTCTCAAATGGAATTTTGACATAAATTGGCTAAAAAATTTGGTTCTAAATGTATAAACCTAACCCTAATTTGGGGTGAGGATAACAGTGACATTATTCTGGTCTCAATCAGGTCTCATTCCATAGGGGATGTTGGAGTGATGTTGGTTGAGGTGAATGGGCAGAAGATGCCTAAGTGAGCTTTTATACGATAGCGTTGCTTGTCCTGTAATAGAAGATTTATCACTGTGGATGGAAATCATTCTTTGAATATTGTAAAATCTCGACTTCCAATACTTTCCTCTCATATGATGCATTTTACATCATGCGTGAAAGTCATATTGTGATATTAGTTTTACTTGGAAGCTTCCAGGAAACGTTATTTTAACATTTCAGGCTATATCTTCTTGTTAAGCAATTTGTAGCACTGTCATAAACACATTTTAGGCCCCGGCCTCAGATCCATCGCCTTATAAATTTACTTGTGATAAGATCTTTCTCACCTCAATGTCTGTTGGGCTGCAACAAGTCATTAAATTCTGGTTCTTCTGTTATTTTTAAATACAGTTCTGGTAGAGCTCAAAAGCAATTCGCTATACTTTCCAGCAAAAGCCCTCGGAAGGAGATTGATGATGTTCCCCTGTATGTGATAAACAAAATTTTAAGAGAGGATAATGAATTTATATATGTAAATGTGTTCCCTCAGCTCTAAGTTTGTGACTAATAGAAAAATTGATCAAACCTGATGCTGCAAAGGTGCCACTTACAGTCATATTAACTGTGATGCAAGTTACAGTTACTTTCTGTTACAATCTTTTTTGCAGTTTTGTTGATAATTTATAAACTTTTTGTATTTTTTGGAGAAAGAGCAATTCACTGTTTTATTCTGTAATAGTTTTTTTTTTTTTTATGACATTTTGTTCTCTTCTTTTGATGAAATTCTTGAAGGACGAAATCTACTTATTTGTAAGCGCCATTTTTGTAACACAGCAGTTCTAAATAGATATTGAGGAGTGTATAATACGACAGTATGAATGAACGTGTTTTAAGCCGAAGTTTTTTGGTGCATAGAAAACACCACCATTTTGGGCCTTGTTCACAGCTCAATGGCTGGACTAAACTGGGCCCAGGAGCAGGCATCTCTAGCCTTATATGCTCCTGGGAAAAAAGCTGACAGGTGCAGCTGATTGCTGAATAACAACTCAAAGATCCCACAGTTAGGGGAACACTTAAATGATACAAACTGCACATTAGCTTGGCAACCGTTCACACCATCATGCAGAAAAACAACAGTGTAATGCATGGAGAGACTGCATAAATGCAAAAATACCCATTAAACAACCACTCACATATCCTCAGGGCATGAGGGGGGTGGCTGCCGGTATTACAATTGCATATATATATATACAGCAATACATAAGGGTGCAAACGTGTGGTGCACCATGCTGGCTTACAGCCTCTTAGTGACGCCCATACTATTAGATAAGGTGGGCTGCCCAGCACTTCTGGGTATCCAACACAAAACATAGTCACCCTTAGCTCCCCTGCACTGTTGGGCAGATAAAAAATGTCATACTGTAAAAATGTTAAATATGAGGTATTAGTTGGTACCGGGGCCCCAAATACGCAAGCTCGCACGTTTGCACCCTTATGTATTGCTTTATCCATATGCAATTGTAATACCGGCAGCCACCCCCCTCATGTCCTGAGGATGTGTGAGTGGTTGTTTAATGCATATTTTTGCATTTATGTAGTCTTTCCATGCATTATACTGTGGTTTTTCTGCATGCTGGTGTGAACAGGTACCAAGCTATTGTGCAGTTTGTATCATTTAAGTGTTCCCTTAGTTGTGGGATCTTTGAGTTGTTATTCAGCAATCAGCAGCCCCTGTCAGCTTTTTTCCCAGGAGCATATAAGGCTAGATGCCTGCTCCTGGGCCCAGTTTAGTCCAGCCATTGAGCTGTGAACAAGGCCCAAAATGGTGGTGTTTTTTAAGTAACTAATGTCCTATTTTTTTGTGTTTTTTTGGTGCATAGATGAAAAAACTTTGAGACTCTCGGTTCGGTTTTTTGGTGCATAGAACTCAAAATGTGTTATGTGCCAAACTTTGTCTGGCAGTTTCATACCAAACCTTGGCACATTAATATGTGTCGTCAGGCGCACTTTGCGCCAAGTTTGGTCGTACGACTGTTCATACATATATAGAACCTGCAATACACCGCAAAAAAATGGTGAAGGCGAATTCATAGACGTTGCCCTTAATTCTTTATGGTTTTTCTACTTAAATACACAAAACTTTTATTAGAGTCAAAATATTAAAAAACAAATAAGACAAAGCACCTAGAATACCCAACAAGGGAAAACAGCAGAGACAATTGTATAGGGATGTAAATAAGCTTAAGGTTAGTGCTGTTTGTATTGATTTGGGCTATCCACAATATAGATCCATATATTTTTCTAAAAGACAAAGGGACCAATGTTTAAATCTATTAGTAACAACAATGGTAAATGATACGACTAAATTATAGCATAAACGTTAACACTAAGTGTAAGTAATACATTTACATTACATTCCCATATCATAAAGTCTCAACATGTCCAAAACAATGCAGAACCGCCCACAGCCTGAACAGGAAGTGGGAGCCTGAAGCTGTAGAACCACCCACAGCCTGAACAGAAAGTAGAAACCTAAAGCTGTAGAACTGCCCACAACCTGAACAGGAAGTAGGAACCTAAAGCTGTAGAACCACCAACAGCTTGAACAGGAAGTGGGAGTCTGAAACTGTAGAAGCTCCCACTGTCTGAACAGGAAGTGGGAGTCTGAAGCTGTAGAAGCTCCCACTGTCTGAACAGGAAGTGGGAGTCTGAAGCTGTAGAACTGCCCACAGTTTGAACAGGAAGTGAGTCAGAAGCTGTAGAACCGCCCACAGCCTAATCAGGAAGTGGGAGCCTGAAGCTGTAGAACTGCCCACAGCCTGAACAGGAGGTGAGAGCCTAAAGCTGGCTGTAAAAAGCAGACTTTGTGAAACAGCATGGTGAGAGCGCCCCTTTAACTACATCTGTGAAAAGGAAAGCACATCTGTGTTTTGCGCTTAATGGCCAACCAGATTCCCATAAAACCTGCAGTATAATGTCTTGAATGCAAAATTTTTGCAATAACCTCTAAAATATGTGGTCAGCTTATATTCCCCCTTCCTCCTTGTGAACCCAACTTTAGTCTATGAACAATCTCGAGGTTCCAATTTTCAAGTCCCTCATGGAACCCTGCAGCCGAGCTTAGATCCGTTCTGCAGTCACATCCTCACAAACGCCCATTGACAGTTTCATATAACCCAACGCAGTGATTGGATTTCACATCAGCGTGTGTTCTTTACCCAGACTCAATGGAAAATTCCAGCACATCCAGCGGCATCTCTGCGCCCCATGAACCGCTCTCACTTCTGCATTCAGCCTTGCATTTTCATTTCCAGCAGAAGGACATGCATGTAGCCATGTTATGATTGGACAAGTACGTCAAAACCCGTGTCCCATCTGTCAGATCTATCTAATGGTTGTATATAAAGCTTCACGTTCTCCTTTCATGTGAAAGATTAATTTTTGTAGAGCAAAACCAAGACACACGGCCCAGGTTCCTTACATATCAATTCACGGAATCCTTCACAATAGCACACCCGGTTGACATTGTCAGTATGAATGGAAAAGTGATGGATATAAGACGTGAATTAATGCGCAGTCCATGGTGTAGACCTTGTCCATGTTCCCGGGATGAGATTTTCTGTGTTATTTTAGTGTGTATGGCTCTTATTGAGCCTGATTTATAACAATTCCAAGCATTGGACTAAGCTTCTCTGACAGGCCCTCGAGGGGAAAGAAATTGTCTTGGGATGATTCTACTTGCTACTCTATTTTTACTTTGATGATGAGTAAACAGTTTACTCTTGTTAATATGTCAGAGTCCTTGGAGATACCCTCTGCAGAATATAGAGAATGATAAAATATACTGGGCCATATGTTCATTTGTATACGTCAAAGAATTGCATTTTTTTCTGCTCGGAGTAATGCTTGCATTTTATTGCATAATAACTGTAGATCTGAATTATTCGAGAGGCAACCTACGATCTGTATCTAGTAAAGTTCTATAAATCCTGCCATAAAGATTTTTCAAAAATGCAATTAACGCTTACACTGTGCAACACAATTATGGTCCTGGTTAATTAGTGGTATTTTTTTTACTGCTCATGTCTCAAAAGTATGAAACTTCATTGCTATTAATTGCCACCAATGTGATCAGGACATTGATATTATCACGGGCCGCGCTGTGGTCAATGTCTCGGTCCACAGTCACAGCCGTACTCTGTCTTTCTGGCTCTCTCTTTCAGCTATCACGGCTTGCATTTTGGTCCATGTCCTGGACTGCAGATGCATCCATGCACTGATCTCCCATCCTGCCCGGTACTCACCTGCCCCCGCTCCTGCTCTATCCTCTACTTCGGGTTGGCGCACACATCTGTTCCCTAGGACACGTGCATACGTCCTCTTGCATGCATGCGTGCTCATTAGCTTTTAATTGGTCATTGCGCCCTTAGGACCACATGTATGGAAACTGTCTAGGTCTAAAACTCACTTTATTGCTCATAGCAACCAATCAGAGCACCAATTTTATATCATGCTCTGTAAAAATGAAAGGGGCAATCTAACTGGTTTCTATGGGCATCAAAGGAATAATTGTCAAGCCAATATTGCTCATCTACATACGTGTTTCGGGGTTTTGCCCCTCATCAGTGTAGAGCAGAGCGATATTGGCTTGACTGGTGGGAGGCAATGAGTGGGTATGAGAAGGGGAACATCTCTCCTTATGGAGAGCACCAGTTAAGGCGTGTAGTGTTTTGATTGCCTTTTAGCCCACTATTAAGCATCTGCATATCACAAGGCATTATGGGAATGGAGCTGGAAAGCTCACTGCGACCTCTATAGGTTGTAAAGATTTGTTACAACCTATAGAGGGTGCAGTGAGCTTTCCAGCTCCATTCCCATAATGCCTTGTGATATGCAGATGCTTAGTAGTGGGCTAAAAGGCAATCAAAACACTACACGCCTTAACTGGTGCTCTCCATAAGGAGAGATGTTCCCCTTCTCATATGGGCATCAAAGTCAGTTTAAACATAGACAGTTTTCATACATGTGGCCCTGAGGGTGCACTGACCCTTTGAATGCTAACGAGCAGGTGAGCAAGCGCCCTATGGAACGGATATGTGTGCCAACCCGAAGCAGAGGATAGAGCAGGAGTGGGGGCAGGTGAGTATCGGGCAGGATGGGAGATTGGTGCACGGCATATCTCCAGTACAGGACACTACCCTTAATGTCCAATTATGTTCTACCTTCCCCTTTATTAGTGCACCTCCCCCTGTCTCCTATGTCACTTCGTTGGTGTTTTTGAGGACCTTAGTTCATTGTTAGAGTGCGTTTTTTGTAATTCCATGTACCAGACCTCTCCTGCCCATTTACCTGACCACGTTGCCTGCCCTGACCTTTCTGCCTGTTCCTGACCACATATCTGTTTGCCGATTCTGTTCCACAATGCACCCGGGCCGCCACCACAAGCAAGTTAGATCTGTGGTAGTGCCCTGGTAGCCTCCTGTCACAGCAAGTCCAACCTGCGTTGCAGCGGGCTCTGGTGACTCTGCTCCCTGGCATGGCTTATACCACCGGTCCTGTGAATCCACCTCCTGCCCTGACAGATACTTTGACATTGACCGAATTTCCTTTTAGAAAATGTTTTACTTTTCATGTTTGCTTATAAGGGAAAATTCTTGGGGCCAACCAGTGGAGTTGATTCTTGGGACCCACCAGTGGAGTTGATTCTTGGGACCCACCAGTGGAGTTGATTCTTGGGACCCACCAGTGGAGTTGATTCTTGGGATCCACCAGTGCAGTTCATTCTTGGGACCCACCAGTGGAGTTGATTTTTGGGGCACACCAGTAATGTTAATTCTTGGGGCCCACCAATGGTTTTAATTCTTGGGACCCACCAGTGGTGTTCTTTCTTGGGTTCCATCAGTTGAAGTTTCCTTGAGACTCATTCTATGGCTACTGTACAAGATTGCAAATGACTCTTTCACTTTGTCTCTTGTTTTCTGCTCTTTTTTTGTACTATTCTTCCTAAAATGAGCCCACCATGCCCATGGGCTCATCCAGGGTTTTCCCTACTCCCCTGTGGGCCAGTTGAAGCCTGAAAGCATCTAAATATGATAGCGATATGGTGCATGTTGTAATTCAAGATGAAGACAATAATCTTATAGAGTTACTCAACAACATCTGTTGAATAACAGTAATCCATTTTATGAAAGAAGTCTATAGAATGAAATCCCTACTTATAAATCTCCATTAAGCAGCAACAAAGATTGTTTTTCTTTCTGGAGAATCTGGCACGTCCATGTGTTACATGGACATTCAATTGATTTAATTGAGGATGGTGTAATGCCTCATCTCTCCTGTGGTGGTGCTGCAGAGAAACTTAACGCTTGCTAGCAGGTTTCTCTATAGATTATAGCTCATTTCTAAAGGTCTCTTTAGGGAAACAGTCCATGATCAATCTATTTCTGGTAGATTCAATCCAACAAAAAAATTAAAAATGATCCCGAGCTGGCAGCCCATTTAATTCCAATGGTCTCCTGGGTCAGTTATTGCTCTATTCTTGAAACAATATGACAATCAATATTTATGTTAAACAATTAAAAAAAAGTGTGAAAGTGGTCTTGTCCTTATGGATGAATGTTTTGGTCCATTACTCTTGATCACTGTATGGATGTATATATGGATAGGTGTCGTTCTTCCAGTCTGCTGTGATCCTCATTTACAATGTACAGAAGCCCTAGAGCTTGTACATTTTACAGTGATGAACACAAAATGAGCTATTTTTTCCCCCCTTTGCATACCCAAAAGACACGCAGCTCGGAAAAACCACCCTGAGTTATAACATCATTAAATGACTAATGAACATGTAGCACCGAGCATCTATATTTTCACAAATCATTTTAATGTCTGAGAGAAGCAAAAACACCTTGTGCAATTAAACGTAAAATATAAAAAAAAAAAACCCCCGACATGAAACTCTGCTGGAGAGAATTATTTACCCTGAGCAAAGCAATAGAATGAGGAATGCCAGCCATGATTAATGATTTTCCTGCACAAAATTTGAAAAGCCAAGTTTCTTCAACTAGAAGTTTGATCTGGACTGTAAGTTTCAAAATCTGCAGGGAAATCGAGCCGGGGAGCCGGGAAAGGGCAGTAGATCAATAACTTCTCTGCCTATGATGAGAAATATATCCATGTCATAAATTTGAGCTGCCACCTTCATCTAATATTGAAGGTCATGACTTTCTTTTGGATAAACTTTAAAGTACCACATGGCACAAAAACACATTGCCAATACAGGGATGTACGGCACATAATAGAAGGAAAAAAATGCTTAAGGCTATGTTCCCACGGGGGAATTTTGGCGCGCATTTAGCGGCGTATTTGCGCTCTAATACGGGCGAGATGCGCGCCGAAATTACGGTAATCCATAGCTCTCAGAGAGAACTATGGATTACGCCTCCTCTCCCCGCTCGTACAATACGATCGTATTGTACGCGTGGGGAGGTAAGCGACATGTCAATTACTTGCGGCGAATACACGCCGCGAGTAATGAATGTCAATGGGGCCGGCGGGCTGCCGCCCCCCCCCCCGCGCCGCGGGAGTATGTGCCTATCAGCGCGACTCCCAAAGCACTCAGCGTAATTACGGCCGTACTGTACACGCCGCAATCACGATGTGTAAACATAGCCTAAAGCAGACCTGTGCCCTCTCCTTTCTGTGTTAGTAAATCCTTGTGCTCCTTGTGAGATAACAAATCTGGAGCCTCCTCTCTTATATCTCTGTGCTGTGCTGTTCCTCTGTTATTCCTCCTAGAAATGCATTACTGAATCTGTCAGATGGACGGTACCATTCTAACTCTCAGAGGGGCGTGTCCCTGCACGCACTGATTGGACAATGTCAGACTGTGCAGAGACACCCCCCCCCAATGGATAACACCCAGCTGACAGATTGGTAATGAATTTTTAGGAGGAAGAACAGAGGAACAGCACAGCATAGAGATATAAGAGAAGAGGCTGCAGAATTGTTACTTCACAGGGAACATGGGGATTTACTAAAGCAGACCTGTTGGAAGATGTTATAGGACATTTTTAAGCATTTTTTTTTCTATTATAAGAGAAGATTCTCCAGAATTGTTGTTTCACAGGGAACACAAAGGGCGACATGTATGTATTTTGGCACCCAGATGACATTTTCTTGTGTGCATCAGTAGTGTGGAATGTGCCTGAATCTATGAACTTGTTCTACTGCGGGTCATAGATTTAGCGTTTCCTAGATACAAAGCGACACTTCTGGCTCAGGTAAAACACTTTTAAAGTGCTCTACCTGTTCCAGCAGTAATGCGCCTGGATTTGCCATGGTAAAGCTATAAATGTGCAGCTTCGTACGGTTATAGAGCACCCCGCCTCCAGCGCACCCCCCGATCTCAGGCGCATTACAAAGTAATGTAGGGTTACAGGTTGGACTCCATGGACCAGTGTACTTTTCCAATCTTATCTACGTTCCCCGCTGTTGACACTTTGTCTGAACTCATAGGAGTGGCTTGTGCTCCATTCACTTGCACGAGCATTTAGGATTCATTTTTCTCCGGTGCATGACCCCTTTAAACAGACATCGTTGGCTGCATCTTGAATATTGCAGTGGTGTTACATGAAGTAACCTGATTTTGATTTAAATTTACAGCAGTGTTCCTTACAACGTTGTGTATTATATTGTATTGTGTTAGTGGTCCTGGCAAAATGGCCTTCATCTTTCTAGCAAAGTACAGTGGCTGTGACACATGCATAGTCACCCTAGACCTTTGAATATAATTATTATATATATATATATATATATTATATATATATGCTGCATAGTTTACTTTTTTGCTGTATGTGCAGCAGTCTCTGGTTTCCTATGTAGTGAAACAAGGTGTGTGACACATACCATGCTAGGGCTCTATGGATATGCCCATTGTATGTGACATCAGGTGCCACTCATGCACTGGATATAACTAAACAAAATGAAGGTTGAACACAGCTGTAAGCTCCAGAGCCCAGATGGTTCTGCAACCAATGTGCTCTCCATAGTTACACCCCGGCCCAGGCTAGCCCATAAACCTTCCAGATTGTCCACTTGAATAAGATAAACCAAAAATAAATAAGTAAATAATTTTCTAATTCTCCTTTCAAAAATAACAGATTATATAATATATAATATATCCATTTTGGATCTAGACTATAAAAAAATGGTTGTATAGTGTAATGAGAAAAATTTTCTTAAATTGTGTTTTTGACAACGTGTTGGCAATTTGTATCAAAACTGTGAAATAGAACAACTGAAATCCCCAAAGCAATTGGTTGCCAAGGTCCATGAGGGAGGTTCATGACACAAGAAGTCAAAATGCACCAAGAGAATCAATGTGTCATGCTCCTCCCCCGCGGAACCTGCTCTTTGGAATAATGCAGTCTATCCATTTTTCTAGACGTAAAAATGGCTAAAATGTGATGGGTTCCTCAGTTTTTATAAATGAGGCCCATAGTGCATCACCTCTAGTGACCAGTGAGTGCTGTTGTGGTGAATACGGGGCTAAAAACTGTGCTGACTGTCACTGAATGCTACTTGTAGGATGACAGACAAGTGCAGCTCCTCATCTACAGTAAGCAAGCGGTTCAGGATTTGGTTTTCTTAGCACTAAGGAGAAAGATTGTGATGTGAGGCTTTGGATCGGCCTTGGAGGAGGACCAAGGTCCATGAGGGAGATACAAGACACATGAAGTCAAAATGCACCAGAGAGTAAATCCCTGTGTCATGCTCCGCCCCCGCGGAATCTGCTCTTTGGAATAATGCAGTGTATCCATTTTTCTAGATGTAATAATAGCTCTCTAATTCTGTACCAGTTGTTAGTTATTAATTTGTCACCTTTGTACTTGTTTGACCTATTATGTATGCAACCCGAATGTACAGCGTCCTGGAACCAAGGGCGCTCTAAAATAAATAATAATAATAATAATAATAATAGCTAAAATGTGATGAGTTATTACTCTCTTTTTATTGCACTATATTAAGTAATATTTTTGTTTTATTTCAGTGTTTATATGGCTGCTATGTTCATTCGTCCATCATCCCAACGTTCCACAGAAGGTGCTACTGGCTTCTACAGGTAAGAACACATGGATTATTTTCTATCAATGAGTTTGGAGCGATATGGTGGTTGGTGACAGAATCAGAAATGCTGGTTCTCTCTTTCATATTACTTTGATTTTGAGGAAAGTTTGTTTCTCGATATTAATTGTTTAGTTTGCTTTGTTTTTATATCACTTTGCGGTTTTTAAGTGATGTGATAAATTTGTGGTTGGTCCAATACATTTTTTGAAATTGTTTGAAAATATTCTTCGCTGATGGTTGATGGTTGCGAGTTGACAATATCCAGTTGTGAAAACCATTTAGCAAGTCTATAATTTTCAGAAAGTTTATGATGTCATAGAGTTCAAAGTGATGTCATAGACTCTGATTGTGTAAATAATCTACGGCCAATCATATGTCTAGCAAGTAGACACAATAGGCTGCACATTATTATTAGACTGTTGAATTTTGAGATAATGGTTTGGAAAGAAGCTTTGATGTAATGCACAATTCCTGTCTTCCTCATGTACATTCAAAACTTTATGAATTATTGAAAAAAATTATTTTTTTTCTGTTTCATTTTACTTTTTTTTTTTTTTTTAACCAATATAATGCATTAAGGTCCACATATTTGAAAACTGTCTAGGTCTAAGATTGTCTGTTTCCCATGGCAACCAATCAGAGCTCATAGCAACCAATCAAAGCTCATGGTAACCAATCACAGATCATAGCAACTAATCAGAGCTCACAGCAACCAATCAGAACCCATAGCAACCAATCAGAGCTCACAGCAACCAATAAGAGCCCATAGCAACCAATCAGAGCCCATAAAGACCAATCAGAGCTCATAGCAACCAATCAGAGCTCAGAGCAATCAGAGCCCATAGCAACCAATCACAGCTCATAGCAACCAATCAGAGCCCATAGCAACCAATCACAGCTATAAGCAGAGAGGCCATAGCAACTAAACAGAGCTCATAGCAACCAATTAGAGCTCATATTGGTTGCTATGGGCAGCAAAGAAAATCTTAGGATATGTTCACATGGCTGATTTTGACACTGTTTTCAGGGCTTTACTGCACCCAAAACCACATTGAAAAAGCCTCCGAAACGCCCCCGTTCATGTTCATTGATTCCTATGTAAAATACTGTTGCAGTTCACACACAACAAGATCTTTCCGTGCTTTTTCTGAGCTTCTTTGGACGCTGCTTTGGGCGCTGAAAAAGAAGCATCATGTCAATTCTTGAAGTATTTTCAACACTGAAAATCCACATAGGGATCAATGGAAAGCATCAAAACCTCAGTGTGTTTTAGACTCAGTTTTTTGCCCTGGCCATTAATATGAATGGGTGTTTCAGAAAGAAAACAGCGTTGGAAAACCTCATGGAAAACCTGATCAAAATCTCGTCAACACATCGTCTGAAATGTGCTGCATTGTGGCGTTTTTCAGATGAAGTTTCACCGCTGATTTGGACACTGAAAATTCAGCATCCAAATCTGCCGTGTGAACTTACTCTTAGACCTAGACTGTTTTCAATCATGTCCCCTTAAAGGGGTTGCCTCACAACATTGATTCATCTTACCTTAGCCCTGTTTTCTTGGTTTCCTTTTGAATTCAGGGTTGTGTTTACCCCGGCTTCTACTAGGCTGCAGTAGAAGCCAGGTCTGTACTATAGCAAATTCATGCTGGCAGCCTATCAGGGGGAGTTTAAACAGGTCTGTAGTTTTGCAATCAGTGCTGGCAGCCTTTTCAGGGGAGATTAAACAGTCTGTAGCTATAGCAACCAGTGCTGGCAGCCTATCAGGAGAGAGTGAACAGGTCTGTAGCTATAGCAACCAGCGCTGGCAGCCTTATCATGAGATATTACACAGGTCTGTAGCTATAGCAACCAGTGCTGGCAGCCTATCAGGAGAGATCAAACAGGTCTGTAGCTATAGCAACCAGTGCTTTGGGAGCCTATCGGAGAGATCAAACAGGTTTGTAGCTTAGCAACCAGTGCTGTCAGCCTATCAGGAGAGATTGAACGGTCTGTAGCTATAGCAACCAGTGCTGGCAGCCTATCAGGAGAGATTGAGCAGGTATGTAGCTATAGCAGCCAGTGCTGGCAGCCTATCAGGAGAAATTGATCAGGTCTGTAGCTATAGCAACCAGCGCTGGCAGCCTATCAGGAGAGATTGAACAGATCTGTAGCTATAGCAACCAGCGCTGGCAACCTATCAGGAGAGAGTGAACAGGTCTGTAAACTATTTGCAACCAGTGCTGGCAGCTTATCAAGAAGAATCCAACAGGTCTGTAGCTATAGCAAACCCAGTGCTGGCAGCCTATCAGGAGAGATAGAACAGGTCTGTAGCTATAGAAAACCAGTGCTGGCAGCCCTAGCAGGAGAGATTGAACAGGTCTGTAGCTATAGCGACCTGGGGGAGCTGATGCAGCCCATAAAGAGGGGATATCTAGGAATAAAGGTAGGACACTGGTAATTTGGGCACATATTGCAAAGTGACTTGTTTTTTTAAGACCTTTAACATAAAAAGCAGCAATCCTTGTAGTGAGACAACCCCTTTAAGCCTTCTAAAATTATAATTGTAAGAATTTTCCTTTCTCTTTACTGTAACTGGATACAATGATATTATTATTGCGAGATTATGTGTCCATTATTCCAGATGAAACTTGTTGAGGGTGCAGTTACCGTAAATTCAGAAAATACAGGAACATTTTACTTAAATGTGTTAATAACTCACGCATGAACCCAGTGATGCTCTTTAGAATATTAGTGATATCCTATTACTGATTAACCTACAATTTTGTATTGTGGAAAACGATGGGGAGATCAGAGGAAAAATTGCAAAATTTGGTTCAATAAAACCAATGTTGAACATTGTGTAATGGATTTTTCAGGATTTGTTTCTATTCAGTTGTTACAAAAATGTATTTATTGTATCCAGGACAATATTTCTTTTTTATTTATTTGTTTTTTGTTTATTCATTTCTGTATTTCTTACTTTGGATTTTTTATACATACAACTTCACATTCCCTGGATATAAATATTAGATCACTTGCATTGATTTGTATTATTATTATTATTATTATTATTATTATTATTATTATTATTATTATTTTACATTTTTCTATATATATATTTTTTTTACAATTATCGGTATTACTGACTATCATATCGCACTGGACATTCTAGTTGATTGCAAAAAAAAAAAGTACTGTATGATTGTTACAAAATAAATGTAATGATATGATCTCCATTCATCTATGTATTTTTAATCTACTTGTTTAGGAAGTGATTAGGATGGAATTATTTGGGGCAATTGTTCAGCATAAGCTTTTTGCCGCTGCTGGAAATCTCTTGCTTTGCTGAGCAATCTATCGTACAGAGATATTGATGTTTATTGCTCACATAAAACACATGCCATTGGGATTTATGGCGACCCCTAAAGCACAGATTATTCAGTTCACTTGTATTATTAAACACATCCGTTAATACTAATGAGATTGATTCTTGATCTCACTATTTGTGCAAAAATGTGATGAATCTATACACAACACAGTATATTACCTGTTTAGGGTAAAACCAGAATACAATTTATAGGCTTATGAGTAATTAGATAGATAGACGGACGGACAGACAGATATTCCACGGATAACACATTATGTAGAACTAGATAAATATTTCTAAGTATATATAAAACATTACATAAATGATGAAAAAAATATATAGCTTTAGGTAGATAGATAAAATGAATTATGCAGGTCATAGATACATTACAGAGCACTAGATATATACATATAAATAAGACATGACCTAAATTGTAGACATACAGCTTTAGATAGATAAAGAAATAGATACTGTAGAATGTGAGATTCAATAGATTGTACACAGTATGTAGTTATAGATAGATATAAACAGATAGATAATAGATATGGGATAAATAGATAGATAGATAGATAGATAGATAGATAGATAATAGATATGGGATATACATGAGATAGATAGATAGACAGATAGATGGATAGGAATTTAATAGATAAGTATAAGATAATAAGGGATATAGTATAAAAGTAATTATTAGATAGATAGATAGATAGATAGATAGATAGAGAGATAGATAGATATTAGATAGATATGGGATAGATAGATATGAGATAGATAGATAGATATGAGATATATAGATAGATAGATAGATAGATAGTATAGATAGATATTTTATAGATAGATAGATAGATAGATAGATAGATAGATAGGAGATAGATATGGGATAGATAGATAGATAGATAGATATGGGATAGACGGATAGATAGGAGATAGTTTAATTGATAAATATAAGATAATAAGGGAGATAGTATAAAAGTATCTGTAAGATAGATTAGATATGAGATAGATTGATAGATAAATAAATAAATATGAGATTGTTAAATATAAAACAGATACTAGATGATAGATAGATAGATAGATAGATAGATATGGGAAAGATAGATAGATAGATAGATAGATAGATAGATAGATAGATATAGACAGAGAGATATATGAAGTAGACAGACATCAGATGATAGATAGTATGGAAATAGATAGATACTAGATGACAAATAGACAATAGATAGATGGAAAGGAATGCACATAGATCGGTTATAGATAGATAGATAGATAGATAGATAGATAGATAGATATTAGACAGATAGATATGAAATAGATAGATAGATATGGGATAGATATTGATACAGATAGATAGATACAGTATTAATATAGATAGATATAGATATAGATAGATAGATAGATATAGATAGATAGATATTGAATATATAGATATATATGAGATATAGATAGATAGATAGATAGATAGATAGATAGATAGATAGATAGATAGATAGATAGATATGGGTGGGATAGATAGATAGATATGGGATAGATAGATAGATACAGTAGATATGGGATAGAAAGATAGATAGATAGATAGATAGAGATAGATAGATAGATAGATACGTAGATATTAGAGATAGATTGGATAGATAGATAGATAGATTAATAGATGATAGAATGAGTAGATATGAGATAGATATAAGATAGAAATAGATAGTTTGATAGATGATATGGAAAAGTAAAGAATGAGATAGATGATAGATAATAAAAAGATAGAAGTTAGATTGAAAAATTTTGGAAATTACGTATTGCACAGGTCATAGATACATTATGAAGCGATAGATATTTTCAGACATTATTGGTGTGCTGTGTGCTCTTTGCCATGCACTGTGTATTTCTCACATCTTTATATAAGCATGAGATGCTCTTCTCTCCTATATCTTACAATGCTCGGCCTCTGTGTTGACATAACTTAGTCATCTTCATTTGTCAGAGTTGTGTGTCCTCCCCGCTCCTGGTCTTAGCAGCTTGGAAACAAATGTCCTCAAACTTAATGGAAAATAGAAAATCACCAACGTGCTGTTGTTCCTAATCCTGCAGGAGGCCGAGGAACGTGAAACATCGGACAAGTCTGGGTGATTCAGACAATCCTACTATAAGGGTGTGTTCACACAGCGTTCATGCAGGCCGTATTCAGGGTGTAATTCTGCTGTAATGTGCCTGAAGTACACCCCACATATATGGTAATTGAGTGCTATGATTTTATAGCATACTGAGCGCCGGGAGAAAACATGTCACTTCTTTCAGGTACACGCTGGTGGAGCGATAGTGAATGGGGCTTGTGCCAGAGCACTTTAGAAGAGCGTGCTAGCCCGAGTGTACTTCTAAAGCGGCAGGCACATAGCAGCGTGCACAGTATACAGCGCTATACACCGGCATCCAATCGTCTGAACCTACATAGATAGTTTTCATCAATAATAAGCCTCATTGATCAAAACTGTCCTTGTTGCCCATAGTAACAAAATCAGAGCCCAGCTTTCCGTTTCTATACTGCACTTGGGAAGTGAAAGCTGAACTCTGATTGGTGGCTATGAGCACTGATTGGTTGCTGTGAGCTCTGATTGGTTGCTGTGAGCTCTGATTGGTTGCTATGAGCACTGATTGGTTGCTATGGGCTCTGATTGGCTCTGATTGGTTGCTATGGGTTCTGATTGGTTTGCTGTGAGTTCTAATTGGTTGCTGTGAGCTCTGATTGGTTGCTATGAGCTCTGTTTGGTTGCTGTGAGCTCTGATTGGTTGCTTTGACTTCTGATTGGTTGCTATAACCTCTGATTGGTTGCTATGAGCTCTGATTGGTTGCTATGACCTCTGATTGGTCGCTATGGGCTCTGATTGGTTGCTATGACCTCTGATTGGTTGCTATGAGCTCTGATTGGTTGCTATGACCTCTGATTGGTTGCGATGACCTCTGATTGTTTACTGTGAGCTCTTATTGGTTGCTATTACCTCTGATTGGTTGCTATGATCCCTGATTGGTTGCTATGAGCTCTGATTGGTTTCTCTGAAGCTCTGATTGGTTGCTATGACCCTCTGATTGGGTTGCTATGGCTCTTTTTGGGTTGCTGTGACCTCTATTGGTTGCTCTAACTCTGATTCGTTGCTATGATCACTGATTGGTTGCTATGGGCTCTGATTGGTTTGCTAGGGATTCCTGATTGGTTGCTTTTGAGTCTAATTGTTGCTGTGAGCTCTTATTGGTTGCTATGAGCCTCTGATTGGTTGCTCGGAACTCTGTTTCGTTGCTTGAGCTCTGATTGGTTGTTATGTTCTCTGGTTGCTTACTATTGAGTTCTATTGGCTTGCCTTATTGGGCTATGTTCTTGTGTTGCTATGAGTCTCTGTTTTGGTTGCTATGGGCTCTTATTGTTTGCTGTGAGCTCTGATTGGTTGCTATTACCTCTGTTTGTTTGCTATGAGTTGATTGGTTGCTGTGAGCTCTGATTCGTTACTATGGGCTCTGATTGGTTGCTCTGAGCTCTGATTGGTTGCTGTGAGCTCTGATTGGTTGCTCTGAGCTCTGATTGGTTGCTATGGGCTCTGACTGGGTACTCTGAGCTCTTGTTGGTTGCTATTGGCAACAAGGACAGTCTTCCTGTTAGTCAGTTTTGATAAATAAGGCCCATAGTGCATCACTTCTAGTTACCAGCGAGTGGCGCTGTGGTGCACCCTGGGCTACACACTCTGCTGACTGTCGCTGAATGTACCTTGTACAATGACAGGTGCAGCTCCTCGTCTGAGCAAGCAGATCAGGGCTGGAGAGGTTTTGCACTAAGGAGAAGGACCGTGATCTCAGGCCTTGGAGGAGGATAGTGATAATGCATTTACTTCCTCGAGCTGCGTGTTTGTTTGTGGAGATAACTTTCATGTGCGCCATTCGGCTCAACAGAGACGCATAACCGATGTTAAGCAACGCGCCGGCTTCACAAAACAAGACTTTCATCTCCCCGAGATTTTTTTTTTCTCCTTCCCTCTTCGAGGGGCCCGGCCGGCGGTTCCATCATTTAAGCGGCTGACATACTAATGCTTCCATGTTTGGCTTTTTATTACCCTGAAGAAATATTCACAAAACCGTTTTTCATAAGTACGGAAAAAAAAATGGCAACATTTAGAATCCGCGAGGCCAGAAGCATTATATCATTAACGCCAGGAACACAAATTAGAATTAGTCTGTACTCTTATGTTTGAGTTTGTTAAATAATTCAGATCAATATACAGAGTAAAATATGAACGCTGGGGAGCAGCCGTCAGATTAATCCTGGGTCGCTCGCACTGTTTCCTGCCTGGGTGACAATTAAGACTTTATTCCGCAGGATAAATCAGTGATACGTATGGATTTTTATCCTTTAAAGACACAAAGTGTCTTTTATCAAACAGACTAATGTGTGTTTGTACTGCAAAAAATACAATGCCCAACCAGTTACTGAGTGGTGTGAGCAACCCTAGATCCGCTGCCTGGTCACTTCCATCAGTAAGCAGCGCACTATGAACTAAAAAAACTATCAGAAGGTGCATGGGGATTTCTTCTAAAAGCATCTCTGCTATTTAGGATACATGAAAAAAATTTTAAGGTTCTTAGTTCACATTTTTTATCAAAACTGATTGAGCCCACCTGCCAATCAGCAAGGGGACCTCAATACAGGTGGGAACCTATACTAATGTTACCTCTCTTAGGGCCTGTTCAGACCCCCACACTTCAGGGAAAGAAGGCTCCAGCTACAAGGTACTCTGCATTGATTTATAAACCTGTGAAGCCAGACCAGGGTAAAGGTGGTGCCTGAGCCAAACGTGTGGTATTGGCTCTACACTGCCCCCGTATGTATGACCTGCAGAAGAAAAAAGAACCAGGTAAAGGTGGTGACTGCGACAGACTTGTGGTATTGGGTCTATACGGCGCGGTATGTTTGACCAGCAAAGAAAAAGACCGGGTAAAGTGGTGCCTGAGCAGACTTGGGGGTATTGGCCTACACTGCCCTGTATGTAAGACCTTTCAGAAGAAACAGACCAGGGAAAGGTGGTGCCTGAGCCAGACTTGTGGATTGGCTCTACACTGCCCTGTATGTATGACCTGCAGAAGAACAAGACCAGGGTAAGGTGGTGCCTGAGCCAGACTTGTGGGATTGGCCTACACTGCCCTGTATGTTTGACCTGCAGAAGAACAGCCAGACCAGGGTAAAGGTGGTGCCTGAGCCAGACTTGTGGTATTGGCTCTACACTGCCCTGTATGTATGGACCCGCAGAAGAACAACCAGGGGTAAAGTGGTGCCTGAGCCAGACTTTGTGGTATTGGCCTACACTGCCCCCTATGTATGACCTGCAGAAGAACAGAACCAGGGTAAAAGGTGGTGCCTGAAACCAGATTTTGGGATTGGCCTACACTGCCCCGTATGTAAACTTTCAGAAGAAAAAGCCAGACCAGGGTAAAGGTGATCCTGAGCCAGACTTGTGGTTATTGGGCTCTACACTGCCCTGTATGTATGACCTGCAGAAGAACCAGACCAGGGTAAAGGGGTGCCTGACCAGACTTGTGGTATTGGGCTACACTGCCCTGTATGTATGAACCTGAGAAGAAACAGCCAGACCAGGTAAAGGTGGTGCCTGAGCCAGACTTGTGGTATTGGCTCTACACTGTCCCTGTATGTTTTGACCTGCAGAAGAACAGCCAGGGCCAGGGTAAAGGTGGTGCCTTAGCCAGACTTGTGGTATTGGGCTACACTGCCCGTATTATGAACCTGCAGAGAACCCCGACCAGGGTAAAGGTGGTGCCTGACCAGACTTGTGGTATTGCTCTACATGCCCTGTAAAGTATGACCTGCAAAGAACAGACCAGGGTAAAGGTGGTGCCTGAGCCAGACTTGTGGTATTGGGCTTACATGCCCCTGTATGTAAGACTTTCAGAAGAACAGCCAGACCAGGTAAAAGGGGGTCCTGAGCCAGACTTTTGGTATTGGCTCTACACTGCCCTTATGTATGACCTGCAGAAGACAGACCAGGGTAATAGGTGGTGCTGAGCCAACTTGTGGTATTGGCCTACACTGCCCCGTATGTATGACCTGAGAAGAACAGCCCGACCAGGGTAAAGGTGGTGCCTGAGCCAACTTGTGGTATTGGCTCTACACTGCCCTGTATGTATGAAACCCGAGAAGAACAGCCAGACCAGGGTAAAGGTGGTGCCCGACCAGACTTGTGGTTTTTTGGCTCTACACGCCTTAAAGTATGACCTGCAGAAAAACAGCAGACCAGGGTAAAGGGTGGTGCCTGAGCCAGACTTGTGGTATTGGCTCTACACTGCCCTGTATGTATGACCTGCAGAAGAACAGACCGGGTAAAGGTGCCTGAGCCAGACTTGTGGTATTAGGCTTACCTGCCTGTATGTATGACCTGCGAAAGAAAAAGACCAGGGTAAAGGGGGTGGCCCGAGCCAGACTTGTGGTATTGGCTCTACACTGCCCTCTATTTTAGACCTGGAGAAGAACACAGACCAGGGTAAAAGTGGTGCCTGAGCCAGAGTTGTGGTATTGGCTCTACACTGCCCTTAGGGATGACCTGCAGAAGAACAACAGACCAGGGTAAAGGTAGGTGCCTGAGCCAGAAATTTTGGTATTGGCTCTACACTGCCCTGTATTTATGACCTGCAGAAAACAGACCAGGGTATAAGGTGGTGCTGAGCCAGACTTGTGGTATTGGGCTCTACACTGCCCTTATGTATGACCTGCAGAAGAACCCGACCAGGGTAAGTGGTGCCTGAGCCAGACTTGTGGTATTGGCTCTACACTGCCCGAAATGTATGACCGCAAAAGAATAGGTCATACATTCTGGCACATTCTACACTGCCTGAAAGCTATTTAGAACTGGCCTGTCAGTACCAGTGTTCATACATGTCGCCCTAAGTGTCTAAGGGTCCAAATATTACAAAGCATGGACGCCATATTTCAGATCCATATAACACTAATCCATGACAGTTTTGAGACTTGAGAAGTCAATGCGCTATTGTTCTAAGAGAGCATTTGTCATCTGCTACCACTATAAACCTGGAGACTCCAAGGAACACTGACCATTGTTTTAAGACCCAATTTTCAGTCCATCATTAATGTCCTGACACCCAATGGGGTCACTTTGAGATTGGTCTGTTCCCTAATTACTGTAAGTGAATACAACTTTATCTTGGAACCTTTCACCGAGTGAGTCTACTCTTGGTTTGGAAGGTGGGTCTCGTGAGTAACACGTTGTTCGGAGACATTAAGCATCTATGTGTCACTTTTGGGTGAAGACACCGTTATATCCAAAAAGAAGTGGCCATCAAGAAATTGTATAGCAGAATCCTGCTTTATTTTGGAACATCTCACCTCATATTTGAACTTCTAATAACCTACCATGAAACATCAAGTGATACCTACTGTATACACTTGTCCATATCCCATGCCTGACCAAGTATACGAAGCTCCACTGTCATGAAAAGTTCCCCCAATATCACTCTATTAAAGGGGTTGTCTCACTACATTGATTCATCTCACCTCTGTCCTGTTTTCTTGGTTTGATTCTGAATTCAGGGGCGTGATTACTGGCTTCCACTAGGCCGCAGTATAAGCCAGATCTGTAGCTGTAGCAACCAGTGCTGGCAGCTATCAAGAAGAAAGCACAGGTCTGTGCTATAGAGACCAGCCTGCAGCCTATCAGGATATCAACAGTCTGTAGCTATGGCAAGCAGTGCTGGCAGCCTATCAGGAGAGATTGAACAGGTCTGTAGCTATAGCAACCAGTGCTGACAGCATATCATGAGAGATTGAACAGGTCTGTAGCTATAATGACCAGTGCTGGCAGCCTATCATGAGAGATCAAACAGGTTTGTAGCTATAGCAACCAGTGCTGGCAGCCTATCAGGATAGATCAAACAGGTCTTTAGCTATAGCGACGTGAGGAGCTGATGCAGCCCATACAAGAAGGGATATCTAGGAATAGGTAGGACAGTGTGAATGGACATATATTGCAAAGTGACTTGTTTTTGCAAGATCTTTAACATAAAAGGCAGCAATCCTTGTAGTGAGACAACCCTTTTAAACTCAATAGTAACTCTGTAATGCTTTTTCTGTTGACCACTAGGGGCGCTATATTCCAAGAATGTGGCTAGTTTTCCCCCAAACTACTGTATGCAAAACCTAAATTATAATTAAGGCCCCGTTCACACGGCGGATTTGGCCGCGGGTATCGCCGCGGCCAAAACCTCATTGAACCTCGCTGCAAACTCGCGTTTCCCGACGCGGGTTTGCGGCGCGGGCTTGGGCGTGGTCTCGCCGCTGGTGGGGCGTGGTTAGGTGCGCGGCCTGCGTCGAGGGTTCGCCCCCCATGCAAATTAATAACATGGGGCAAACCGTGCCGCTCGCGGCAGCACCGCGAGGCCGACGCGCAGAGCACTCCTTGTCAAGAATTGACAGGAGAGTTCTCCACACGCCGCGGGTTTGCCCGTGGCCCCGAAGCCGCGGCCAAACCCGCGGCGTGTGAATATTAACGCGGTTTCCCATAGGAAACCATGTTAATAAATTAGGCGCGATTTGGCCGCAGTTATGGCCGCGGAAACCGCGTCGGAACCCACGGCCAAATCGGTCGTGTGAACAGGGCCTAAAGGTGCGCATCAATATCAAAAGCCTACAAAACAGAGAGCTGGCTGAGGATTGTACACATCAACATCGCTCTATTGTAAATCACATGGCATATGCACAGTAGTCTCTCCCAGGAGATACCATCAGTTCCCGCTGTGTTATTCTGCGGGGGTGGATTCATCAGTGTCTAAAATAAGTTGTTCCTCGATAAATCAGCCCTTCCAGCAACACAACCCAAAGTGATATAATCTCACAAGTGAGATAATAACTCTATTTGATGAATAACCTTTTGCTGCATAGGTGATAACCACTTCCCATAGACGCAGTTAAAGTAGTTAGTTATGACAGAGAGGAATTTGGAGAAAACACAGACTTGGGTAATGTACGGCCTCGAGAACCAGATAGGGGCATCCTTCAGTAGCCCAACATTGACCCTCCTTAGCCTTATCCTTTTGCATGTTCGCCATAAAATCCGGTCCATAGCTCAAACATATCCATAGGTGCCCATTCACCATATGGCGGGCACAAGAGTGTCTTTATGGTCTTCATGGGTCAACATAAATCTGTACGCCTTTTTCCTCAGCCTATTTGTGATGTGCATTGCATACAACCAATGAACCTACAGCAAATGTAAACTTATGTACTAAGAATACTTAAAGGGGAGTTCTTTCATGCTGTTTCACAGACCAACAGCCAGCTTCAGGCTCCCACTTCCTGTTCAGACTGTGGGTGGTTCTACAGCTTCAGGCTCCCACTTCCTGTTGAGGTTGAGGATGGTTCTATAGCTTCAGGCTCCCCTTCGGGGTTCGGCTGGGGGCAGTTCTACAGCTTCTGGCTCACACTTCCTGTGCTCCCACTTCCTGTTCAGACTGGGGTGGTTCTACAGCTTCGGGCCCTCCCACTCCTTTTCAGCCTGTGGGTGGTTCTACAGCTTCAGGCTCCCACTACCTGTTGAGGTTGAGGATGGTTCTACAGCTTCAGGCTCCCACTTCCTGTTGAGGTTGAGGATGGTTCTATAGCTTCAGGCTCCCACTTCCTATTCAGCCTGTGGGTGGTTCTACAGCTTCAGGCTCCCACTACCTGTTGAGGTTGAGGATGGTTCTAGAGCTTCAGGCTCCCACTTCGTGTTCAGGCTGAGGGAAGTTCTACAGCTTCAGGCTCACACTTCCTGTGCTCCCACTTCCTGTTCAGACTGTGGGTGGTTCTACAGCTTCAGGCTCCCACTTCTTTTTGAGGTTGAGGCTTGTTCTATAGTTTCAGGCTCCCACTTCCTGTACTGGCTGTAGGCAGTTCTACAGCTTCAGGCTCCAACTTCCTATTCAGGCTGAGGGCAATTTTCCAGCTTCAGGCTCCCACCTCCTGTTCACTAAATGTAAGCTTATGTACTAAGAATACTTAAAGGGGTTGTCTCACTACGAAGATTATAGTTGAAAATGTGGGGACCAAAAATCTAAGGATGTACGTCCTTGGTTACTATTGGAAAAGTGCAACGGTTTAGAGAACGGGCGTGGTTTACATGTGCTAGTAAAAAGGGGTTTGTTTACTGGTCAGGGAAGTATTCTGTCCTGCCCAGGTTGTGCACATGCAAAGGAAAGGCAGTTAAGAGGAGGGGCAGGGTGTGGGGTATTGGCAGGCAAGGAGGAAAGCAGTGAGAGGGCATGCAGGGGGTTGTGTGTATTGTATCCTCTTTACTGCTTCTCCTCCTTGCCTGCCAATACACACATCCCTGCCCCTCCTCTTAACTGCCTTTCCTTTGCATGTGCACGACCTGGGCAGGACAGAATGCTTCCCTGACCAGTAAACAAACATCGTTGCTAAGCACATGTAAACCAGCCCGTTCTCTAAAACCGTAGCACTTTGCCAATAGTAACCAAGGACGTACATCCTTAGATTTTTGGTCCCCACATTTTCAACTATAATCTTCGTAGTGAGACAACCCCTTTAAAGGGGTGTTCTTTCATGCTGTTTCACAGACCCACAGCCAGCTTCAGGCTTCCACTTCCTGTTCAGGCTGTGGGCAGTTCGACAGCTTCAGGATCTCACTTCCTATTCAGCCTGTGGGTGGTTCTACAGCTTCAGGCTCCTACTTCCTGTTAAGGCTGTTTGCAATTCTAGAGCTTCAGACTTTCACTTCCTGTTCAGGCTGTGGGCAGTTCTACAGCTTCAGGTTCTCACTTCCTATTCAGCATGTGAGTGGTTCTACAGCTTCAGGCTTCCACTTTCTGTACAGGCTGTGGGCAGTTCTATAGATTCAGGCTGCCACTTCCTGTACAGGCTGTGGGTGGTTCTGCAGCTTCATTCTCCCACTTCCTGTTCAGGCTGAGGGCAGTTCTACAGCAGTGACTGAAATTTCAGCTCTGCTTTTCCAAACCGAGCCTGTTAGAGGGACATTTGTGATGGGAGGGTTTACATAGCAGCAAACAAAGCTACAGAGCTCTAAATGGTTAAAGTTTGTCAGTCAGTCAAAATTCTGGCCACTGCTAGAGCACAGAGATTTGCCTGGTAACTAGGGAAGCTTTTGTACACAAGTAGGAGATAAGAACTGCTCTAACTCTGAAAAGAAGCAAAATCAGAGCAGCAATGTGTTTGGTAGATGTCAAATAGTTGTAATTTTTGACCCCATGTCTGGTTGTCCTAATCAACGTTAAGATCTCAATACTCAATAGGGAACAATGTCTTACAGCTAGTGGTATTTCTTAAGAGTACAAGAAGACTAGAAAACAGCCGTTGTCATCTTCTCTCATATCCTCGTACATTGGAGGAAACTAAAGGTTACATAGTTCCATAGTTAGTACAGTTGAAAAAATTACACGTGTCCATCAAGTTCAACCAAGGGTGGGTAAAATGTGGGTGAAGGGAGGGAGACAAGGAGTTAAGCCCAGCCTCCCCACTGGTGAATGCCCTGAAACCCACAAGGCAAGAACCAATCTGCTCCAGGGAAGACCCCATCTCTGACCCCAGAACCTCCACCAGCCAGGATCCAGAATTTTACATGGCTACATACGTATTAATATTCTTTAGTTCCAGGTAGTTATTTAAGCCTTTCCTGAACCCTCACCTGTTCCTGCTGTGACCAGCTCCTCAGGCGGCTATCCCATAGATTCACAGTCCTTACAGTGAAGAACGCTCTTCTCCTCTGGAGATTGAATCCTTTTTTTGATTGATTGATTGATCAGTGCATATTCCACCAACTTGGTCATGTTATAAAGTGAGTGAATGGGATCTGCATCAGAGGATAGCGTCTTTCTTTCTGAATGCAGAATTTATATTAATTACTGATATAAGGCCCTGTTTGCTAAATCTTGTGGCTTCTGCTGGCTCTGCACATACAAGTCTCACCTTGTGACTGGTTCTACTCGCTGGTAATCAGGCAGCTGAATGTAAATTGTGTTTGAAGGCACGAGGTGCCCTGATCTGCAGGACAGTGAGGTGCCCTGTGCTAAACAGATGGCACAAACCTGGAATTTTGGCAATCCTTTGTCTTAACCGTGCTGTTCCCATAGATCAGAGCATCATATTAAAGTGCATGGAGGGAATGGCGTCTTGCTCCTGTAACATATGTAGTTACGGTTTCTATCTTTATGTTAGTGGCTTTCAAAGAAGAAAAATAATTACCATCGTCACATCTACTTAAAGCCGTCAAGGTAATAAAAACTTCTAGCTAAAAATAAATCCCTAACTATGAAGTCCTTGTTGTCCATGCTCTACTAATTCATGGTTAGTTCTTTGGGATGTTGGTTGAGAGTCGCAATTCGACATAAAAATTATGTGCGAAAAGAAATTGATAGAAATAAATTAGATCCCTAGTCACTAAATGTCAGCGCCACTTAATCTTCATATGGAACATTTAGAGGCACATAACAGTTGGAATGTTGACTCGCGTACTACAGTTTATAGAAGTCATTTACAACCTCAATATATTTGCGTAAACGAATAGTGCATAAGAATTTCACCTAAATCCTATTTCCAGCCCTTAACCATAAGAAAACGATTGTGGACAACAATGCTGGAGAACCCACAAGGAATAAGGAAACTAATAAGTCCGAACCAAAATCCCCACCAGATGAGGTTCATAGATGATGCCTCAAATATGGATAGCGCGAAATGATGCGAGCCCAAAAACCTGGTGGGTATCAATACAACTTAAGGCATTTATATGTGCTTTTCTATAAGTCAGAACGACAAAATTTTCCCTCCAATAGTACTTTAAATAAAGGACTGGACGGATCCGCTATCTGGGCGAATATTGTGTACAGACTAATTGGGCCAATGTCCATGCGCGCGCTAGAAGCTGAGGCACGAATACACTTCGCGATCTCAGTGGCCATGAGCAGTTTGAACATTGTTTGGTTTAAATACGAGACCATCCTCACGGATGAGGCATGGTACCCAGCAAACAGAACTCAAAAGATAGAAAATCTTAACTAGTCTGTGAGATATACGGGGGTTCTGCAAGAAGCTAAGATCAATGTGTATCCGGAGAGTCGAAGCGACTGGATCAAACCAATACTCACCAAGTGGTAGGGGCAGCTTGGGACAAGGCAGGTAGGTGTTCCACCAAAGTGTGCCATACTATTTGATGTGATAGTTCAAGCTATTCACATGAGGAATCTCGGCCTCTTTCAGGTGCTTTAGAGTCATCTAGGTTGGGACAAATAAGGTATAAGTACTGGAAAGTACGTCGCCCAGGACTCGAGGAACAATTAGATAGACCGTGTGTTGATATAGCCTTAAGGTTGCGAGCTAGAGGCAGTACCTTCGTGGGCCTCAGTCTGTCTGGACCAAAATTATACAACTTCATATTAAAAAAAATTGCCTAGTATGTCAAATTGTTTAAATCAGCACATTATTGCTGGTGAGCAGAGAGTGGAGTCCGTACTTGGTTTGTGTTAGTGACACCCAGAAAGTGCTGGCGCAGCCCGCCGTCATCGTAATAGTAAATGGTCGCATCGACTCTAATGCGGTTTAGAGTGCCTAGCATGGTGCAACACCACGTATCTGTATTTGTATGCGACCGCTCTGATAATCGTCCTATTACTACAGTGCAATTGTAGTACCAGCAACCACGCCCCGACGTACATGCAATGTAAAATAAGAAATGGGAAGGTGTAAATTAGACAGATCAGGTTGATTTTAATGATGGATATAATTGCTATTTGTGAGCAATCGAGCCGCCAGTAACATCACACTGTGCTTTTCTGCATGTCTGGTGAGTGAACAAGGTGTTAAGATAATGTGCACATAGTTTTTATTGCAGTCTATTAGTATCCCATAATGGATAGGGTGTGCTAGAGCTGTCATAGCTCGAAGACAAATAGCTGCACCTGCTTAATTGTTTCCAGCGTAGCATATAGAGGAGCTGGAGCATGACCTGCTAACTGGGTACGCTGTAGTGCTTAGTCGCGACATGCATTGAGCATGGGAATTATGGCACAAAGAGACTGTACTTATAATTTTTATTTTGATGTAATGAGATAAATAAGTCCAAAAATAAATTTATGATTTGGATGATTTTGCATAGGGGTTCACCACCATCACCATATAGTCACCTGAGACTGCATTGTAGAGAGGTGAGAGGACTTCCCACGAGCACAAGACTCTTTTAGCTACACCACTTCACTTAAGAGCATACTATAGTTGGAACAAGATGCTAGCGAGAGTGGTACTACGTAGGTCCCTGAATGCTGAGATGGCCCAAAGAGCACATACTGACACATTAAGAAGAACACGCAATGCACCTGGGAAATGACAGGGTCCCTCTTATGCAGATTATAGGCATTGAGTGCCCTGAACTTCATACAGTCGCACGGATATGTCGAGATACATATGAGAGACACTCACACAGTGTTTAGCGACGAAGAAATTATAGCCCCCGGAGACCCTCTATTTGTTGATCAAATGATGGAAAAAGTTAGATGACGAGTACTCTAACTTATGCTGAAGTTCGAGTTCGAGAAGTGAAGCACTTCTAAGCGGAGAAATTGCTGGACAGGGCAGTCTCAATTTATGTCTGTGCACAATAATGTTAGTTTAGGTTTCTATTCCGCGTTACGCTTAGGATAAAGATGTGAGTGTGCAGTCAGTGCAAGTTTGAGAGAAAGAGAGCAAGAAACGTCCGAATTGACATTTAGAGAGACCAGTAGAACATTTTGCGAATAGTGTCTATGAATATGCAAGTTGTTAAGTGACGTCGATGATAGGATACTAGGATATAAATTGTCTAGATAGCCGTTATAGAAACAATGCTAAACGTAGCAGGCAAAGTGCTGATTCCCGCACTCAAGACGCTTTCCTTTCCTACCAGAACATGTGGGATTCCGACTGATAGTTGACGATCCATTAGTGCCGTGATAGATCGGAGAAGATTTATGTAGAATGGGCAGTGCGGTTTATGGGCCAAAAATGCATAAAATCCAAGCACGGGACAAGTATATTCTCTTTATATTCAAATTATGATGCGTAGAGTTATTTAGCATAATCATAGATGCAGTCTCGAAATAATACAATATTACAGACAGTAACATCTTATTGAAATTATTACTGGCGGAAAGACTTCGAGAACTGAGAGAGGAGGTCAGTGAAGTGGATCAACCTGGCAGTCGGAGGGGAGAAAGATGGGGGTGTCTAAGATCAGTACTATGGAGTCACGCTGCATCAGAGTGAGTGTGTATGTGTGGTCAGATCAAGTATCCAAAGATCACCTGCAGCGTAAGAAGTGGAGGTGTGATTAGAATCAATTACTTGGATCAGCGCTGCAGCGGATGGGTGGGGGGGGGAAGTTAGGATGTCGAAGTACTGGATCACCGTGCAGCGAGTGGATGGAGATTAGGACTCAGTACTGGAATCCCTAGAACAGCGGAGGTAGTAATGGGGGGATTAAGGATCAAGTACTGGATCACTATCACGCAGAGTGGTGGTGAAGAAGGTAGGGATTGATGATCATGTGACTGGATCACCTTGCATACAGGAGATGGTGAAGGAGGGGATTATTGGAGTGAAGTGAAGTTTTATAGGAAAAGAGTGATAAAAGAAAATAAGGGTTGCGGAGTTACATATCGATACACTGCAGCGAGGGGTTAGGGGGGTGGTCATGATCTAGTAGTCCTGTGAGGTCACGCTTCAAAGAGACGTGAGTGAAGGGGGTGGTCTAGATTCAGTACTGATCACGCTGCAGCGGAGGTGATTAGGAGGAGATTAGGATCAGTACGCTTGGACACCTGCATGCAGAAGAGGGTGAGGGAGGGGAAAGTGAGTCAGGATCAGTACGGGAATCACTGAGCATCGAGGTGGGGGGGGGGGATGATAGGGATCAAGATACGTGGATCACCATGGCAGCGGAGGTAGATGGGTGTCAGGATGTACAGTACTGGATCACACAATAAAAGAACAGCGGGAGGTTGATGGAGTGGATTACAGATTCAGTACGTGTAGCAGCGACTGACAGGCGGAGGTGAGGTTGGTACAGTGTATCGAGAATAAACTGGGATCACACTGGCAGCGGTTAGGGATAAGATGGGGCGGGGGTGATTAGAGTATTGCAGTACTAGAACGAGGATCGACGGCGTGGCGAGTCGAGGTTTGGAAGGGGAGAGCTGAGTTCATGGATCAGGATGACAGAGACAGCACACTAGGCAGAGCGGTTAGGTGGTGGAGGGAGTTAGTGATACAGTTTAGCTTATGACCAGAGCCTGTCTAAAACAAGGGGGGGGGGTGGTGGGGGGTGGGGGGGTAGACACAACACACACAACATACAAGGGGGTAGGATTGGGAAATGGGTGGTGGGGGGTGGGGGAGGTATTAAAAGAGCACATAATATGAATCTAGGAATAGAGGGTGGAGAGGTGATATAGGATCGAATACATGTATCAGTATGGAAGAGGAGGGTTTGGAGGGATTCAGATCGTGAGCGGGATAAACATGCAGTGGAGGTCAGTGGGGGGGATTAGATACTAAGTGGAAGTAACTGACAGTAGAGTGGTATGAGGGGGAGGTTAAGGAAGATACCATTAAGTACTAGATAACACGCTGCCCATACAGAGAGTTAAGGAGAATAGAGGAATGCAGTTTGACTGAATTTCACCGTGCAAGTGATGAGAAAGAAGAGGAAGACATGAGGTCAGGATACAGTAACTGGAGAGTCGACCTTGGCAAGAGCCGAAGGAGTGAGTGAGATATGGAGGGGTGTCATAGATCAGTGAACCCGGAATATCACGTCTACAGCGAGGGATGGTGGAATATCAAAAGGGATCAGATACTGTGAGCGTGCAACAACTGCACGTTGAGGGCGATATGTGGACGAGGAAGAGATTAAGGACACATGGTAGAGAATAACAGTATACTCATGAGCAACATGCTAGCGAGGAGAGTGGATTGCGTAGGATGAGTCAGAATCAGTAACTGATGAGCACATGATCAGCGGATGTGTCGGAAGGTGGGATATGTGATGTAAACCATAGAATGGAATCACACTGCAGGCAGAGTGTGTGGAAGGTTCGTCAGGAATACATGTACTAAGGAAGTCACGTCATGACAAGTGGTAGAGAGGGTGTTGAGAGATGTGGTGCACGTAAATTGAGCAGTACGGAATGCTGGACTCTGACATCTGAAAGGAATAGAGGTGAGGTGATAAGTAGCAGTTAGCTCATGGGGTTGGGGGGGGGTGGGGGGGGGTTAGTAATAGATGGATCACCCTGCAGCAAGGGTGAGGGGGGGGGGATTAGGATCAGTACTGGAACTTCTGTATCAGAGGTGTGGTGGATGGTCAGTGTCAGTACTGGATCACCTGCAGCGGAGGGTGTGGGGGGTGGTCAGGATCAGTACTGGACTCCACCTTTAAGCAGTGGTTGTATATAATTGTTCGAGGTAGCTCAGCGAATGGCTGTGTTGCTTGCAGGGGGATCTAGGACACACAAGGTAACCACTTCTTAGAGATGAAAAGTATTTTTGGTGGGATGGGTCCTCTGAAAAAGTCCCATTTTTGAGCTGAGGAGCTTGCTACATATCTGTTGAGATTATACAGTAAAGGCAGAGCGTGCTGAGGCTATGGGAACCACGAGGAGCTAAACATAAACCTTTTGGGTTCTATCCTTGATGCTACAGGCTGGTTAGGAGCTCCATCATTAGCAAGAGGCAAGAAATTGTCTCATGGGTCTTTGGAAGAGCATAAAATTGTAACAAACACCAACTCAGCATCTATCTACAATCTATCTATCTATCTATCTATCTATCTATCTATCTCATATCTAACTTAAGCTAACGTATCTATCGTCATAACTATCCATCTATCCATTAAACTATCCATCTGATCTATTGACTAATCTATCGATCTATCTATTCTATCTATCCATATCATATCTATCAATCTATCTGAACTATCTAGTCTAATCTATCTCGACATCTATCATAGTCAATCAATCTAGTCAGTCAATCCTCATATCTATCTATCAATCTATCTCATAGTCTATCTAAAAATCTAACAATCTTATCTACAATCTTATCAATGCAAGTTCCATCAATCAAACTCATATCTAGATACTATATACTAACTAGACCTACAAATCTATTCGTAGTCTATCTATCTAGTATATCTATCTAACTTGTCATATCTAACTATGTAATCTAACTACCATCAAAACTAGTACTATCGTTATTCTATCTATCTTCTATCGTAACCCAGTATCTATCTATCTAGGATCTATCTATCTATCTGATCTATCCGAATTCATCAAGGTCTACTATCTAAATCTAACTATCTACCTGTCTCATATCAGTCTACATCTATCCTAACTAACTACAAACTTAACTAGTCTAAGCCATCATATCTAGTCTCATATCTATTCATATGTGATCTATCTACCTCATATCTATCTATCTATTTGCTATCTATATATCTTATCTTATCTCATAACTATCTATTATCTAACGTCATAACTATTGCTAACTAGTGCTAACTATCTCGATATCTATGCTATGTATCTATCTACCTCATATGCAATCTTCCTAATCTATCTAACAATCTATCTATCTGTATGCGTAATCTATCTAACTAAGCACTCTATCTACCAAATCATCGTAGTCGTGGAATCTGGCGCACGCCACATGATTTGCCGCCCCAGAGGAACCAGTACACGATAGGAGACGATGTATGGTCACAATGACGGCTTTTGAAGTGTAAGTTGTCGAGTCCTCATGAGTTTCAATGGTTATAATGCTCCTGAATGTATTAAAGCGTTATTTAGTGCGTCATCGTACATAGGTCGTCTAAAGTTCCCCGGGCCCCTCGGCCTGTGTGTTTTGTGCGCATTATGGAACATAAGCACGTAATAGTAATGCCCCAAAGCGATTGGGTATTAGAAGGTCTATAGATAGGCGGAAGAATTAGATATATTCATTAAGAGAACTCCTTGACAGATTCACCGCCCAAATGTGACGTGATCCGAGCTTGTGGAGGTACCACAGGTCCCCAGCAACACTGCGTTGTGAGCTGTGCTGCACTTGTTTTGTTATGTATAAAAAAGGAGAGAGCAGCACAAATAAAAAAACAAAATTAACAGAAGAAACCCAACGCCCATAAAACTCTAACACACCAAAATGCGACCACACAAGATAGAAACGACTTTCTCATCAATAAACACAAATAAATCTTCACAACTACCAAAAACACCAACCCAAACTATCTACCCATAAAAGAAAATCTTCGAATACTCGCAAACCCAGACAACCCTAAAACACAACTAATTTCTTCACGCAACAATCATCGACTCCAAACCATAAAATTCTGAACAATACCATTATACCTATATCTCCAATCCTTTCCTCAAAAAATAAATATCTATCGGGGTATCAATTCACCACACATACCCCGATGCTCCACCACCATGCACAGACCACATTTGCTGCAAAGGTCTGCCATACCGATCAGTTAATGGCGTCGGCTGAGATATTGTTTGACGCGACGCACATACATAAGATTTTCTCTACCAAGTATCACTAGTGTAGAGTCTACGCGCCCGCAGAACACCCCTCGGGAGTGTATCTCGCATAATGAAAGATGGTTTGCCGAGTACTTATGAACAATGCGCCGAACACGAGATTCATGGTAGGGATCACTTACATCATAGCATCGTCGACTTAGGTGCATTTGTAATGCCATTAAACCATGGGAAAGAAACCCTTTTCATTGACCCCATTGGTAGTCCCCATGCACATGCAGAATATGTGACACGGTTCACAGGTTCAAATACTAACACATCACTTAGTATGGGAGGATTACCAATGCTCAACTGGACAAGGCACACATATTCAGAATTTCCAATACCTGTCCCCAGTAACACCCCGCACACATAGAAACCAACAAGGGACGAGCCATGTCATTTGTTTCATCCTTACAGAACTGATATATCCCCTTCTGATTGTCCAATACCTGAGTGTGCTAACGCTGCGAACTTAACCCCACTCCTTAAAGTCTACTAAGCCCCACCCAGTTGTGTCTTATAAAGGCCGACCACCTCCTTCCAAAATCATTAAATTATCAGCAGTGTTCTAGATAAATGAATGACAAGTGTCCCAGATCCGCGACGTGCTAAGCTTTGCTCCTTCCAACGAGATATAGTTGTAGCTTAGGGCAGTAGATGGTGCCTATACCAGAGTTAAACTTGAAGCTGCCCTGGGTGCGCCTAAAGTCAAAACTAGAAATGTAGCTCCCAGCAACCATGGTGACCACTTTACAATACAGGTGACATCTTCTGTGCAAAATGACTTTTGGGCCCCCTCAAGCATCTGGCCCCAGTAGCTGTACTGCTACGCTGGTCTGGCAGCCTCCATAGCTGAACTTTTAGGCCTGGGCGTTCGATCTACGGCTTATTTGGCACGGAAAGGCCCGTACGTCCGCGCGTCGGAGATTAGGGCGCGTTCAGTGACGGCGCGCCATATCCGTCGCAGCAATTACGGTAAGATGCGCCACTGCTGCTCGTGATAAGAACAGTGGAATCCGTCACTCCTCCCCGCTCGTGCAAATCCGACGCTGGTGGGAGAAACAGACGGATGGCACATTATTTATGACCGGCGCGTACGCGCCGTAAACAATGCATTGGGTTCTATGTGCCGGGGATCTGGACGTCCCGGGTCCTGCGCTCGAGCTCCGTGTCCCCGGCCCCTTAGTATCCTCACCGGTGAGGTCGGCGAACAAACACTGTTGTGGGGCGCGGATGAAGTGATGATCACAATAACATAGTCTCCCGGAAAAACCGTAGTCTTGAAATTAATCCGTGAGAGACACGTCTCAGCTTTTAGACGCGGCCTCCCATCCTCCGAGCATCAGTAAGATAATGTATAGGTCCCCTTAGTTGGACAAAGCCAACTTCAGTTGGCCCTTGCCCACAAACGAATGACATCACAGCCTAGGCCATGGGCCTTGGAGCCCCCGCAACTAAAGGAACATTGGCCACTTAAGATTCTGGGATCACTTTCAGCCTAACAAGACTATATGGCAGTTTGCAGGTGTGATCCATATGGCTCCCTTCCCCACCATGGATTTTAAGCTGTTTGCACGATCCTAAAAACACAACCAAACAAATAATAAAAGCCAACCAATTGATCCAGGTTATGTGTTCTTTGGTATTACCTGTAACATACAAGACACCGACTATGTGGCCCAAAAACAGTGGGTGCCCCCGGTGCAAGCAGCCCAAGTGAAATAGTATCGCCCAGAAGGAAAATATGGCCCCTGTCCCATCCACTATAGTCCGCCTTGTAGAAATGTCTCCCCTGGTATCTTGTCCGTACCAAAAATATAATGCTACATCTAGTATATCTATTAGGATACTTTTATGCCGCCCTACTGTACAGTGAAGAGGTAGCCGATCTTGCGCCTCCTCTGCCCGGGATTAGCGCTTTCTGCATTTAGTAACATTGGTACTGATGCAATGTAATATCTTAGTGCTGCAACTTTCTTAGCTTCTTTGCCCAGAAGATAGTTTTATAAGGTACAAAAATTGCAGCGCTGGCGTCAGGACGTGCTGAAAATAAAAGCATCATACATCCTTCAGGTTTTCGCCTTGACAGCTTATGTCATCTATCTGGTATAGGTCATAAATACCTTGTCAAGCTTCTATAAAGAAATGAAATATAGACATGGCCAAATTTATATTGAAATGCCGGGGGAGCCAATTTCTCCCTCTGCCCCCTACCTCTCCCCCCCCCCCGACTATCTCTCCCACCCCCCTATTTTCTGCCTACCCGCTCCCCTTTCCCGCCCCCCCAGCCCCTTTCTTTCCTGAAACACAAACCCGCCCACAATCAAATATCCCCAACACCTACACTCACCACACCCACCCGGCGGCTCAGTGCTGAACCCCGTACTCATCGGTCCTCTTGCATCGATTTAAAGCGGATGGGCCACTACGAAAGTACGGCAAGAATATACCGAGACATCCGTGTTATTACAAGAGCGCAATTATTACAAAACTATACACATCCTAGGTCATTGATCACGGCACCATGGCCTGAGACGTCCAGCCTGCCAACACAGTCAACGTAACCATCAACCCATGCAGCTCCATTAGGCATGGTGTACCCCCAGCTACTTAATTGCTTTCTGCAATCCCATCATATCAGCCTGCTTATCATCTGAAAGTATAAGTCTAACCAGATAGTGAGGTCAGAGAAGAGGACACCTAACAATATTCGCCCCCTCGTGCGAGCTCCCCACACCCCCATCATTCATCATCTTTCACTCGGACCACCAGCCACCATGCCAGCACACCACACCACCACCACTCTAATTCTGCTAGCCTACTGACACACCCAATACCACTCAACAACGGACCATAACAAATACAATCGAAAAATCTCAACTAAAATATAAAATACTGTACAATCACCCCTTCTCCACAACACCACCCAAACTAACTACTACTAACCTGCACGCACTCGCCCCAAGTTCACCAACCCATACAACCCAGGACAACATATTCAACAAACCGTACCAAAACACCCCTCCGCATAACACATTAAACAACACTATAATATAAGAAACGAACAGACATACAACAACAACAACAGACAAGCAATACAACACGGCAACACTGAGGTTGGTAATGCCTACATATTCTACAATCCTTCTAGACAGAGCACCCAAAACTGCCCTCATACAATTACCGAACAACCGTACCCGATCAACTCAATTCAACCGCAATAAAATACAACAAGCGCGACAACCAACAGACAACGAGACTACCTACTACCACAGCACGCCCCTAAAACTATCCCTTATCAACCATTTCTCCTTTACGACTCACCCCAAAACACTCTATACCTACCACAACCGCCCTGTAACGACTATCCCTTTTTATTCCATGTTCGCCTACAGTACACCAAGACACTCATACCCCATCCACTAACCCCCAACTTTATCCGCGTTTTTCTAACATTCTCCTTTACATTCACCCAAACACTCATACCACCACACCCGCCCCCCTAACATCTATCCCGTGGTTGATCCAACATTGGCGCCTTTGACCTTTCATTCCCAAACACTCATACCAACCAGCACCCCCTTAAACCACTACACATCCTTCAAGCATTCGCCGGTTACATTCATCCCAAACACTTCATGACCACTGATCTCCCCCTAACAGCGACCACGCTATCACTTATTCTCCTTACCATTGTAACCCATACACTCATACCACAACACCCACTAGACAATATCCCTCTGCAACATTCTCCTTTACATTCACCGCAAACACTCATACCACCAAACACCCACAAAACGTATATCTTCCTTCATCATTATCTCCGTTATCGTGTGTTCACCCAAACACTCTATAATCATGCACACAACCACTAACACTATCACCATGTGATACTGTGCATAAGTTTACATTGTCAAGCAATATCTATAATACTACTGACAATAGACAATTAATAAAGTGACCATATTCTGGGAGAAGGTGTCAGGAAACGATTAAGCTATAGTGTAAAAGATAAGGAACGAAGTTCTAGGTGGACCAGTGAATTCTGGAGGAAAGGATCTGGAATACAATGTGTTAGTATTATTAAAATATAACAAGAACACTAGCCCTGGGTATACTTGATGCCGGTAGCTGTAATACCGAGTACTGAGAAGAAAAAAAAGAACAAGTGTAATGAGCTATACCAGATTCATATGAGAAGGGACTGGATACAATTTTACGCAGAACACCACAACCCCTAAACACTATGCCTCTTTTCAACATGGATCATTTGACAGGCAACATATCAATGCAGTACTAAGTAACACACCCCCTATGCATCTATGGCCCGTGTCATCATTCTCGCTTGTGTACATTACAACGTCAAATAGGTATCAATACATAGCCACCCAATTCTACCATAAGCACGATCCCCTTAAACATGTCTACTTACGATATCACCCAATCTACGGATGTTACAAAGAAGAACCAAGAAATAGATACCCGTAATGACTTGAGCATGGACATTGCAACCCAAGGACACTAATACCAGCCACACACCCGTAACAGCTATTTCGAGTACCATTCTCATTGTGCATTTCACCCAAAACACTCTATACCACCACAGACCCCCGAGTATAAACACTATTCCCCGTCAAGTTCATTCTCCAGCTTTTAACATTCACTCCAAACACTCATAGCCACCTATTCACCCCCTGAACACTATCCCCTTTTTTTGCACGATTCTCCTTTAGCATTATTCCCAAAACGTACTTCATTTAACCACATGTCTCCGTCTCCTAACACTGATCCACTTTATTCATAGCTGGTCCGCCCTCACCAGTCATCCAAACACCATACCACCACGACCCCCCTACACTGAGCCCGGGAACCAGGAGTAGGAGTCCCAGACCCATGGATAATATTCGATAGTCCATTATAGAGAGTCTTGGAGTGCATATCATTCAACCCCGTTTTCGCCCAAGTGCAACAGGCCCAACATTGGGCAAGAATTCCAACCACATTGAACAACACAAACGCACCAAATTTATGAACTTGGATGACGACTGTCCTAAAAGGCAGGTCCAAACCCACACGTATACATATGGTACAGCAAGAAAAATATCACAAATCCACAAATAGAAAAAAACAATCAGTAACCGTATATTTATTAAATAGATAAGTCCCCTCGCCTCCTTCTCTCCATTTGTCCAACACTTCCCCCCACAAACCAGTTCTCCAAAATAATCAAACCACCTACCAGAAACCCAAGCACTGCGACGTCCGGGAGTTTCGTCGGCACTGCTTGTGTGGAAGACCGTCAAAAAGTTGTAGGGCTTCTCAAACACATGTACACTAACCTTTACTGAGGTAATAGAAATAAAAAAAATCAATTTTTCAGTGATGGACGTTGTATATAGCTAGTCACTTTGCACATTTCCAGGTGCGAAAATATTAGTAATTCGGGCTTGTGCATGTCTAATGCGGGTACTTTACATGTATGCAGACTAAAAGGCAAGTAAGCGGCCCCCAACCTACCGCAATCAGCCCAAATTTATCGTGTCTTCCTCATTCCCCTTTCTCACGTCTCTCCCGGTCGAATCCCACTGCACCAGAAACAAGCTTCACAACCCTTGGTGTGCCTAACTAAAAGCCACACGACACCAAAGTGGACTAAAATTGAAGCCAAGAAGAACCACTATTATCCATTTTATTTGGAAGGCGACTGGGTTCATAATAGAAGAGTACAGAAAAATCATGGACTCTACCGGGAACTGCCGCCTAAATACACAAGTAGGCCTGATACATATACGAGTTCGCCCTCACCGTCCTCCCCCTAACCAACCAGCAATACCCAACTATGTCTTATATTCCTACTGCAACAGTATTAAGAAACGTGTTAACAAAATATTTTGAATACAAACGTAGGGCCCAACATCGATTGCAAAATTGTCTGTTGACTAATTCCAAGACATAGCTTTATTGGCACCATATATATGCCCACCCACCGCTTGTGCAATGCGTGTACCACGATAGTCCACTCCCAAAAAAATACGGAGAAACCTGGACCGGGGATAATTGTTTGAGAACCCCGGGAGCAGTGTCTGTGAGGTGTGAGGTACATGCTCGTTCCCTTGAGAAGGTTGGGAGCTCACCACCTTATCTGCCAAAGTATGGTTGTTAGTACGATCCAATCATCAGAACGGCTTACACAAGAACCATGAGCATGGGGTGTCCAAAATGACGTCATTCGGTAAGATTGGAGCTGATATTCAATTTGTAGTGAAATATACGTAAGAAATTTACTGCACACGATTAAAATATCTTAGCTATACCAAAGAATTAATAGTAAAGGATGAGAGAGTATACAGAGAGAGAAAAAGAAGAGGATAACAGATGAGAGATAGGGATATTGATAGGATAGCAAGCTCGAAATATAGGGACCCTCCCTACATCGACGTGCAAAGATACCTAAGTCGTCCAATTAGACAGATCGATGACAGAACATTTTCCTGCCTATACAATTATCACCCTTCTTCCCAGCCTCTCCCCCTCTCTCTCCGGCATCCTCTCACCCTCCCGTCTCGCTCCTCCTCGCTTCCCATTAGGGCTCTCTCCCATCTCCGCAGTCTGGCCTCTTCGCTCTTCCCGTCTCACATTCTCTTGTCTCCTCTCTCTCCCATCCTCCCCCCTCCCTCTACTCGCTCCCTCCTTCGCCATGCTTCTGCTCTCCCTCTCCCATCTCCCTCTCTCTCCCTCTCCCATCTCTCCCTCTCTTCTTGCCCTCGACCCGTTCTCGTCTTCTCCTTCTTCGCCCATCCTCCCCCTCCCTTCCTTCTCTCATCCTCTGCCCAGTGCTCTCGTCTCTCTCTCTCCCATTCTCGCATGATTCTCTCCCGATTCTCTGTCCTATCCCTCCCTTCTCGCCATTCTTCCTCTCTCACTTTCTCCCTCCCAGTCCTCATTCGTGCCCTCTCTTAGCCATCCTACCCCCTCCCTCTTCTCTTACATTCCTCTCCCATTCTCTTCGCTTCTCCTTCGTCCCCAACTTCTCCCCGACGCTTCTCGGTTTTTCCCTCTCCCATTCTTCGCTCCCTCTCTCCGCATCACTTCCCCCTTCCCTCTGCTCTCATCCTTTCACCCATTCTTCTCTCTTTCTCCCTGCTTCGCTATTCTCTTCCCTTTCTCCCTCTTCACGTCCCTCTTACCCATTCGTGTTGTGGCCTCGTTCCCGTCTCCATCTCCCCATCGCTCTCTCCCTCTCTCCGCAAATCCTCCCCCTCCTGCTTCTACTCATCCTCTCTTCTCATAAATCTCGCCTCTCTACTCGCCTTACTTCCCGATTCTCACCTCTTCTACTCCCTTTTCTCTCCGATTTCTTTCTCTCCTCTGTCTCGTCCCATCCTCCCCCCGACCCCTCTCTTCATACCGTTCTATCCCATTGCTTCTCTCTCTCTTCTCTCCTCTCCGCTCCTATTTGCTTCTCCCATTCTGCTGCTCGCTCTCTCTCTCTCTCACCTCTCCGTTATTCGCTCCCATGTTCGTCCTCCGCCCTTTCCCTGTTCTCCCATGCGTGTCCTCTCCCAAGTATCCTAAACCACAATCATTATCTCCATCGCTCCCATCATCCCCACCGCCCCTCTCTCTCCGGTCCTATTCCCAGTCTCTCTCTCCCTCTCCCATTCGCCCTCTATCTTCCCTCTGCCGAGAGATTCTTCCCTCTCTCTGTCGCCTTCTCCTTCTCTCTCCCTCTCTCCCATACCTACCCCCTCCCGCTGCTGCAGGCCATCTGTCCCATTCGCTGCTCTCTCTCTCTCTCGCCTTCTCAATTCTTCTCCCCAATGTCTTCTGTCTTCGTTCTGCTCTCTCTCTCCCTCTCCTATTCTCCCGCATTCTCTCCGTCTCTCTCCCCCTGCTTCGTCTCTTCTCACTCTCTGATCTCAGCTCCCTTCTCCCTCCCTTCTCCCTCCCTCCGACCTCACTTTCACGTGATCTCTTCACTCCCTGCTTCCCTCTCCTTCCCTCTACTTCGCTACTCTTCTCCCTCTCTCCTCATGCTTCCCCTCTCCCGTCGCTTCCTCATTCTTCCCCTCTCCACTCAGCTCGTCCCATATCTTCCCTCTCCCATTCTGCTCTCCCTCACCTCCCTGAGTCCTCCTCTCTTCGTCTCTTCCTCTCCTCATTCCTGCTTGTGCCCTCTCGCATCTTCCCATTCTCTCTCCCTCCCTCTACTCCCCTCTCTGCCCCCTCTCTCGCCACCCCACTTCATTCTACATTCCTTGATACCTACATTCCAACCATCCATGCCAAGTCCCCCAGAGCTATTCACCCTACCCCGTGTTAGCCAACTTCATCATAACAGATATAGGACGTCTGAATGTGACCGAGAAATAACAGGTAAGGATCTGCTACAAAGAGAGACATTTTTCCAAGTATAATACGTAATGTAACAGTTTAATTTTTCCTAGACGTATCAGCCCAATATCACTTCCTAACCCCAACCAATAGTGAGACGTGATTAATTCTCTGGAGTGACCCCACAATGTTAAAAAGTGTCATTTACCCGTGGCCAGGAATGCTGCATAACATAGGGAAAGGCAGAAAAAGAGAGGCACAAAGCAAGAGTCAAGTCAGGTCAATTGGCAGTCCACATAATAGTAGCTGAAGAATAAGCCCCAAAAATCAACTGTCCTGATTGACCCAAGTAATTAAGTCCAGCTTTTGGTCCCCAGTGCCACCTTACCGAGACCAGGTACTGGACCTCGATAAATATTGGCGATGTACATTGTCTTGCAATTTCCTAATGCCAATGCATGGGCACCATTATAAAGTAGAAACCATATAAATGTGTAAGTACCCCTACCCAACATACCTCCGCCAGACGGTCCATACAATTTCCGCCCTCCTATTTGCCCTTACCACCTTCTTCCCCATCATACCATCCCACCCCACCACCCCTCACACAATTCGCCTAGTCCCACCCTTGAATTCATCATCATGTTGATCCATAAAGTGTTCCTAGAGTGTGTGTCGCAAAACAAAAAAATCTAGGACAGACTCCCCAGCTACCTCGTTTATTAATAGACACTTAAACACAATCAAGTACGCCGGCATTAGACGAACTTGGAAGACAACAGTTTTCTGAGGCCCAAAGACAAGTACCGTTCACCCCACTAACCCTCCCCATCCCCACTGCCACTCCTTCCTCCCTTCCCCGCATGGTGCGCCAAACCAATCACCCGTCCCATACCCCGTCCCCCGATTTCCAAGACCCAACCCGTTTGCCCAGCACCCAGTGCATGTTCCCGGGGGAACTCCATCTACCCCGTAAGTTCAAACCACGATTTTCGAAAACTCTCGACCCAGACACTGTGACTGCCATGTCCGCTCACACCCCTTTAATCCTCACCCACCATCACCTCCTCACTATTGACGTCCACTCTGGCCCGTTTTGGTTGGCCGACAATGGCTTTTCGCACAGCCTGCTACCTCCCCCCATCCGCGAAATTAAGCCTGAGCCCTGTGAGAACCTTGCCCAATACAGTCTATCCTCTCGGCCCGCAGTTATTTGCGTACTGCCTCTTCTTAAGTATCGCCCCCATTCCTTCACGTACGCATCACCTCCACCTACCTCCTACCTACTGCAATACACAGCCGATCTGTTTTTTTTAATTTAAATCACATATCCAACGAACTAGATCCCACACTCAACCGGTCAACAATAACGGTGCCTAACTAAATAACCCGTCAGACGGAGATGTGCACCATTGGCTGGCATCCGAGCCAATATACTCCGTTTTGACACCCACTGAACTGATATGCATGCAGCCAAGCCCAATACAGGTGTCCCAGACATCAAAATATGAACACTCACGTGGTCCCCGGATGTTCTTACCGGCATGAAGAAAAATGACTACCCTGTGTCAAAAATGATCTCAAATTACGAGGTCTAACGAAGTCACACAATTTGTGCCAAAATACCATGATCTGACCCTGCCACTCACCCCCCATAACCCGTTAAGCTCACTCAAAACATATAGCACCACCGTCCAAATAGATTGCCCATACCCGGCCAAACCTCGTTAATGACATGGGTTCTAATACACAGGTTGATGCCACTCGCCCAAAAGACCCGCAGTCGGCGCCAGTGAAATGGTCCTGAGGTACAATCCCAACAGCAGGGTAGCTGTTGCACTGTTAAGATAATCCAGGTGAACATACATGCAAGGTGTATTCAGCTTAGTCATAAACGCTCTAACATACAAAACCTATCCTCCCGTTTCAATTCAATGGACCAAGCCCCCCCATCAGTAACCCAACACCTGAAAGTGCCTGCACGTCATGATTAATTGGGCAAATTACGGAAACAAGTGTTTGCCCTGCCTGCCCCTTGACCCATTGCAACATAGCACCGGCACTTAAATCACAATAAACACCACACCTTGTACCCAAGACCCCTCTCCCAGTAAGAACCTATTGTGCCACTAATATGTAACGAAACAAACACCCCAGACCCTGGGACCTCCTTTACCCCACACTTACCCGTTTCTAACTTAAACAACCTCGCCACTTTTCTCCACTCCACGCGCCACTCCCTTCCACCACCTTCCCCTGTCAATCTCTTTGTCCACCAAGACCAAATTTATAATGTCTGTTATGCATAATTAAGTGTACCCTATTACCGTACTCATCACCCCGCAAGACCATGCTCAACAAACGCCAAAGTCCCTCAGGTGCCAAAGCCCAAGCCTAGTACAGCTTCTGAGGGCCCACCAGGAGGAGGAAGCGAACAATGTTACCCCCCCTACCATAAAAACCTGTGGCCACAATATGTATGTTTTGATTCAGAAGCGTGATTCTTAGGAGGGCCCAACCAGGTGGGTTTGATCTTGTGGATCCCACCAGTGGAGATAATCAATGAGGTTCACAATAATGCTTGATGTGTCTTGGGGTGCCCACCGTTGATTGTCGAAGTTCTGTGGGACAGGGCACGTCGCCAGTTGGAGTTATTCTTGGACCGTACCATGACTTCTAAGTACCAAGTGGGCACCCAACAGAAATTACAAAACATTGGGCCGCACGCCTTAGTCCTTCACACTTTTCCGGTTGTCCTCCCTAGTCCAAAGAAAAGCAGCAGGAATCCACCTGCTAAACCATCACGACAAACACATTCCCAAAACCCATAGACCACCCCGCCCCCTTTGAATCCCTGTCAACCCCCATATCCATTTTCCCCCCCAAGTCAAAACCCATAACCACATAGCTTCCAGGACTGAACGAGTAAGGAGCACAGGAAGTATTCGAGAATTACCTAGCAACAGTCAAACCCTGTCTATATAGTTTAACGTTCACATATATCACTAAACAAAGTCCATTAAAAATTAATTCCCAATGTAGACATAAACCTGCAACTATACTTTCCACACTGAATCTAAGAACAAATTCCCGTAAACTGCAAACCACCCACATACCGCCATCCAGGGCGCCATTCATCCCCCTACCTCCATTAACCCCTGACCCCTCACCTGCCCCCCCGCCTGCCGCCCCCCCAAAATACTCAGCTGAGAACCCGCACCCTAACAATAAATACCCAACCAACCCCCCCTTCCATACCCCTTACAAGCGCAATCTCGCCACGGTTCCAAATAACCCTTTTTCATACAACTACTCACCCAGGACTTCGAATCAAAGAATCATTAACCCACACATATATCCCCCCCCTACCTAAATGTTGATCCAGCACATACGCTGCTAATCTCTCCAAACCAATCACCCGCCTTTTCATACACGACTCCCATTTTTTTGTTACGCCACGACCTACAAATTCTTCGCCCTCTCCTAAACACCCACCCCCACTCTCCTTTCAACAAAACATACCTTACTCCGATCTCCACATTCCCAAACACAGTTCACTCTCGTTCCCAATACCATGATTCCAACCCCGTAGTCCATTCGTAACCCCCCTTTAAATTTCATCCAAACATTCCCTACCACCACACCCCCTATACACTTATACACTTCAACCTTCTCTTGATGTACCAATCACCCGTGCAAAATCCGAATTCCGATCCAATTGCCACTTTCCGTCCAAAAACACCACACCCCATCTCCCCAATTCCAACCACCCACCGAATTGTGAAAAATTCCATCGCGTGCATAGCACCACTCGACCAACTCCCCAACCTTGCAGAACGTGGCTTGCCTACTTGTCGTATAGAACAGGCCTAACCAAACAAAGATACATCATACCCCAGAGACCAAACCCACAACCACTCAAAACCCCACCAAGTTCCATGTGCATTGCCAGCCAGCACCTCAGGTCGCTCGTCTCAACCGCCCATAACAAAACACACCTTGCACTTGCATCCTGCACATAACAGCAATGCACCCTCCCATGAATTTCCACACACCATTCTGAATTACATCCCTCCCAATAATCACACTCAACGCCTCCCCATAAACTAACACACCATCAATTCATCCCTCCCCATTAATCACACTCACCCTCCCATAAATCACACACCATTATATGCAGTTGTCCCATCACTTGGTTGCAAAAAGCACCCTGCCGCTGGCTTCACTACTTCAGCCAAGTGGAAGCCATTAAACTCGCCTCCCGAACCCCCATCCGGGACCCTCCCCCCTCCATCTCTTGTACCGTCATTCCCCACACATAAAGGTAGAGCCCATCCCCAAACCGTGAAAAATATGGAAAGTAACCCCTAGTCCGCACTCTCCCACCCAACAATATCCCATCCCACCCCCCTCTTCCCCCAGAGATCCATCACCATCCGCATCCACCACCCATTTTTGCCCCTGCACTCACCCTTACTCCACACAACACAACCACCGTCCAAAACACCAACCCACGCAGAAAAATCCACCTTATACCATCCTCATGGTCTACCGCTAAACCAATACTCTACTTAATATCCTGTCAACTGATCCAAAACCCCACCCACCACCCATTCTACCCTACACAAAACACTACTCACACATCCTCACTTTACCCAAACATGGTCGGACATTATCTACACAGTTCCGTCATTCTACCCATTTTAGTATCGTCAAGAACAAGATACTCTTGCCCTACCCTACACAACCCCCTATTCCTACCTACACAGAATACTCTATGCCTATTACGCGGATCCCAGGTTTCTACCCTGAACGACACTTTCGTCTCCCTATTTAATATCCTCGATTTGACCCTACACCCATATAGACTCTACTCGTACACCATAAGCTATCCCCCATTCTAGTCCCTACACACTTGACTCTTATCCTTATTACATCCTTCATTCTTTGTACCCTTAAACACTATTTGTGCTTCCCCCTATACATCCTACATCTACCCGTACCACATCTCTTCCCCCAAATACTCCTCAATCTACCCTACTAAGTGGAGACAGTTAAAGACTGATTGGTGAGACACGTCTCTGGTGATAGCGCAATATATAAATGAAGGATACAATACAATTGTAGAGTAAGTGTATGAAGAAGGGGTCAATTCTATGGGAGAGCAAGTTTATAAAGATGGAGTCAAGTCTATTGTAGAGTATGTGTATTAATATCAAGTCAAGTCTATGAGAGAACAAGTGTATGAGTATATGAAGATGGAGTCACGTCTATTGTAAGCAATATGAGTAAAACAAGAGAAGCATGGAGGGTGTCCTAATGGTAGCGAAAAATGTATTGAAGTATGTAGACATGTCTACGGTAAGTTATATGTGTATGCAGTTAGCAAGTCCATTGTCCAAAGAGAGTTGTGTGAAAATGGAGATCAAGTCAAATTTGAATAAGCGGTAGTTTTAATGGAGTAAAGTTAATTGTAGAGTAGCTCTATGCATATAGGGTTGATTTTTTTTAGTAAGTGTATGCAGATGGAGTAAGTTCATTGTAGAGTAAGTGTATGTAGATGGAGTTGCTTTTTTTGTAGAGTAAGTGCATTTAAATGGAGTAAGTTTGTGTATGAAGATGAAGTTGACTTCATTGTAGAGTAATTGTATGCAGATAGAGTCAAGTTTATTGTAGAGCAAATGGATGCAGATGGAGTTGATAAATAATACCTTGCAGCATATAAACTATTTGAAATCTAACACGTACTTTCTCTGCCCAGCCAAGCAATCACAGAACCGTCCATATACTGATCAGGACGTAACCTCCCCCGACAACCACTTCTCACGAGCACTAAATCTGCCTCCAATGTATCCCAAAAGTTGTATTTGCTCAGTTAAGGATTTACAGCTGAAATGGAGACACCTCTTATATTGTAACATTTTTTTTCACTTTTGTCCCATTTTATTGATTTATATAGACATTTTCTGTCTAAAGCCTTTAACATTAGCCTTTAGGGTTCAAAATGCCACCACTTACACAGATCAAAACATGGTCTTTATATTCCAGAACACTAGTACTCAAGACATGCTCAAAACCAAGCAGAACGGCAGTAAAAAATATTGTCCAATTATCTTTAAAATGATGCAATGAGTGGATCGAACGCCACCTGAGCCTGCGTGTCCTTTCCTGCAAAATAAAATGCATATTTCAGGATGATTTTCTGGGGGAACTGATGGATGAATTAAATTCAAGTTACTGGGTAAAGCCATCCGATTTTTCATCGCTCGTACAACTGGAGGCTATATTATTTTTAACACTATGTATCTTTAGTCAATGCTTATTTTAAGACTATTTTCAACGTGAAATCACCTCTTTTTACAAGTAAATGACATGTACATAAAGTGAGACGTCGGTTATGTCCATACATAACTAATGCAGGTTTATTCTAGTACTGCTGTGAGACTAAATGGCTGCGATGGATGCGCGGCTCCGGGTCGGAGTCGCTTCAAATAGTCATTTATGGGATTGTTTTATGAGCAATTTCCTGATATAAGCTCAGAATACTTTCCTTTAAAAAAAGGTGATCCTTATAATAAACCAGCAGAGCTGTGGGGGGGTCAGGTTCCCTATTATATCTCCACAGGTGTCTGAGAAGAACACAAGACAGAGAGGCACAGGTAGACCATGTCTTTGGGGGGCTGAGGGCTAAATGGGGCAACTGCAAGCAGGGGCATAGCTATAGGGGGTGCAGAGGTTGCAGTCCCTACTGGGTCCTGCAGTCTAAGGGGGCCCAAAAGCCCGTCTGCCACATAAGGAGACACCAGCATTGTAAGTGACACATGGTAGCTGGAGGGCCCCATTTCACTTTTTGCACTAGGGCCCCAGAGCTTCAAGTTACGCCTTTGTCTACAAGCATTTTTACCCTGGATAGGGTATTTTAATTTTGGGTCTGGGTAGCTAATGGACTATGCTATGGATGAAGAAAAGCCTGGTAGTTCTGCTGGTGGACTATATAGGGAGACTCTGGAAAGACTTAAAGGGGTTGTCTTACTACAAGGATTGATTTTTATGTTAAAGATCTTACAAAAACAAATCACTTTGCAATATGTGTCCATTAACAGTGTCCTACCTATTCCTAGATATCCCTCTTGTATGGACTGCATCAGCTCCTCAGGTCGCTATAGCTACAGACCTGTTCGATCTCTCCTGATAGGCTGCCAGCACTGGTTGCTATAGCTACAGAACTGTTTTCTACTGCAGCCTAGTAGAAGCCAGTCCACACGCCCCTGAAGTCAAAATGAAACAAGAAAACAGGACTGAGGTAAGATGAATCAATGCAGTGAGACAACCCCTTTAATGTACTCACAGTCCTGCAGGGTCCATACACTTGTTGGAGAACCTACAGCGCCCCGTTGCTGCGTCAGGTACAATATTTCATATCAGTGCCAACTGCAGGACCCTAATAAAGAACTAACTACAAAACCCAATAATAATACTAGTGACAGTGTCCCTATAACATGACAAATATATGTCCATGGTGTTTATAGTATCCCCATGACAGGGCCAATCGCATGCTCTATAGATATATGATAGATAGATAGATAGATAGATAGATAGATAGATAGATAGATAGATAGATAGATAGATATGGGATAGTTAGATAGATATGGGATAGATAGATAGATAGATAGATATGGGATAGATAGAGACAGACAGACAGACACATAGATAGATAGATAGATAGATAGATAGATAGATAGATAGATAGATAGATAGATATGGGATAGTTAGATAGATAGATATGGGATAGTTACATAGATATGGGATAGATAGATAGATATGGGATAGATAGATAGATAGATAGATAGATAGATAGATAGATAGAGAGACAGACAGACAGATAGATTGACAGACACTTGTATAATCTGTTATCCAATGATATGTATAATATGTAATAAGATTCTATCCATATGTTACAAAGACAAACATTGACTTAAAAAAATTGATTTTCTTTTAATTGAGATGATCATTCACGTAAATTGATGCTTCTAAAAATATGAGTATAAATGATGCACTTCAAGGATATGGAGAGGTGACTACACAACGTAGTCTCCACATCTAGTATATTATCAGTCACCTTGTAATTAGTAATAAGTCTTCAAACATAATTTAGAAGAATTACGACTTTAAGTGTCATTAAACTTGATAATGTTCTAGGCACAGTTAGTTAAATTATTGTTCTGCCATGATCACAGCCTGCAGACAGGACTTGTCGGCCGCAGGAAGGGAAGGGCAGGTCCTGGCAGGCGCTGGGCACAGCATTTATGGACGTAGGCAGCTAATGTCATATGAAATAACTCAGTCAGGAAGACGTTATAGTAATGTTCCCTGACATCAGACATTGCTGAAAAGTAAGTGCCGATGTGAAGGGTTTACTTGGCCTTAGAAATGGGTAAGAGATCCCTACTGACAACAGCTGATGGCGGCCATGATGCTGACTATTTCCTCACCCATCTGTGCATAGATCCTGAAGAACATATACATCTGCATTGTCTATATGGCAGTATATGCTGTGGATCCATGCAGAACAGGTGACGATCCCGGTGATTGTTAATGTCTCCACTGGTGGTTGTCACCCACAGACCAAGAGGCTTAAAGAGGTACTCTGAAACTGTCATAGGTTAACATAGGACAATAATGTTCGATATATTGGACCCTTACCCTGAGCACAATGGAAGGGCCACTGTGACACCGCCTTCATTGCTGCACAGGTGCAGTGGCTCGTCCATACACATCTGTGCACAGTATGGCAGCTCGTCTCTTTTGGTCCCATTCAACTAAATAGGACAAATTTTCAGTACTGGGCGCAGTCACTCATGAGGATGAGTTTCTGGAGTGCGGTTTCCAACCCAAATAGTGTGAAGCTTCAAATTCAACCAGAATCCAAGCCTGAATCGATTTTGATAAAAATTGCCAAAACATGAACCTTGACCAAAGCCAAGGTTGGACTTAGGGTTAGAGTGTTTTTCCAGTTTTTTAGGGGTTCGCTTAACATTCTGCAGAACTCCTACTCTGGCGGCACTATCAGTACACCATTGTTTATGGTAAATAGAAGTAATGGTGGGTCAAAAGTGATACTGCACTGAACACTGCAGAACGTTAACAATAAGGTAAGCCCTTAAAACTTTAAAAAAAACATCAGCCTGAACTTAGGGTATGTCTTCTGGATGGCGTTAGGGTTATAGTAAGGGTTAGGGATAGTGTTAGGGTTACAGTTGGGGTTAGGAATAGGGTTAAGATTACAGTTACAATATGGTTAGGGATAGTGTTAGGGTTGCAGTTGGCCATAAAGATAGGGTTAAGGTAAGGTATAGGGTTAGGTTATGGTTTTGGTTATGGTTAAAGATAGGGTAAGGGTTTCAATAGGGAGAGAATTACAATTATGGTAAGGGATAGTGTAAGGGTTACTATTGGGTTGGGGATAGAGTTAGGGTTATGAGTTATGGTTGGGATTAGTGATAGGGTTAGAGTTACAGCAATGGTTAGGTTAAATGGTTTTGGTTAGAGACATTGTTAGGGTTACAATTATGAAGGGGTTTGAGAGGGTAAGGAA